>PNEQ01041562.1:49323-89984 GCA_003012365.1 Medauroidea extradentata
TACAAATAAATATAACTTGATCAATTTCATTGTGATTTCCAATTACTTCCTTCTCTATATACATCCAAATCTATTAAACAAATGAAATTAAAATTTTCTTTTGAAAAATGATACCATTCCATCAGTATTTTCTTAAGACGTTGTCACGTTCAACTATCGTCAGTAAACCGACTTTACAGACAACCAATTTTTTTTTTTTGCGGAATATATTACTGCAGAGGTTTAAATCATTTGACTGTATGAGTTTTAAAAACCTCCAATCTTGGATCATGACGAAGAGAGCCAGGTGTGCACGTAAGGCACTGAAAAAAAATTGTTGCAAAATATGTTTACCAAAACTCACAAGCTCTAGGAATATATGGCAATGATCTTCGATAATATGTATAGGTAGGTCCATGAAATTTCGCCAAAAGAATTTTTCCCGAGTTTGTTTCAGTGCCTTACGTGTACATCTGCAGTTCTGTTTCATAGTCAGTGATTAGACGTTTTAACTCTCACATGTCTTAGAGTTCTTCCCACAAGTCACAGACATGTGGTGTTGCGGTAACCTATTATTACTGGCACAGTCAAACGAGAGTCCTCACTTCACTTAGACACGCAGCCAATAACCACGAAGCAGAGATCAAATGTGAGTGAATTCCACGGATTCCTTTAGCAGCAAAATTGGCTTCTGTTTCCTGCACACGCACTGGCCATAACCAACTTTCCATTCGCTCATTAATCGTACAAGCTGGAAGCACAATTTATTTATTCGTTAAGAGAGAACGAAACAATTCACGAGTTCACTGACATATAGCAGGCTAGCCTCAAAGAATACCTGCATATTCGAGCAGACAGCTGGCTCATTGGCTGCTCGCAGACACAATTATACCATACGATTGGGGCTGCTATTAGTTGCTTGTTTGTTATTGGCTCAGAGTGGATGTGTCAAAAGTCAGGTGCCAGGTGCGAGTGGGACGCGAACTTACGTATGTTCGGATTCTAGCTTGAGTCTCAAGGAAAACGAATAATTTTCAGGCCCAAATTTTGCAGAGGATTGAAAAAACATATCTAAATTTTAGCAGTCCAATATCAGAAGTGAAAGTGAAATTTACATCCGTGGTGTTCAAAGTAACTTAGAATAAATCCAATAAATTCGCATATGTCGAACAATTGTATATTCAAACCTACATCACAAATGGAGAATAACTAAGATCCCCAAAGAAGAAATCTAAAACCAACGAACACAAGCGTCGAAGACGACGGTATTTTACATGTAGTTAAGAAACGATAAACAATGATATTTATTTTAAAGTATAAAGTGTTACCTTTCCCAACAAGCAAAATAATGGCATTTAGGTGTACCATTCACAACATCTTGTCCCCAATTTGCAACAATATGGCTATGGCTCTTGTCTACAGAAAGACAAGGCAGTAAAAGAACCAATCATTCGAGATCGCTTCAAATTTTATTTCTAACCAAGGTGTTTCAAACATTGTGTAAATATTTAGTCAAGTTAAATACATATGTTTTCATACATAAATTTTCCAAAAAATTAAGTTATACTTATTTATAACATAAAAAATGTCATAAGTATGTGTTTTCTATTTTGCTAACTGCCAGTCTTAGTCCATAATACATTTTGTACGGAGGCCCATAAGTAGGGCCACGATTTTGTCGCGAAAAGATTTTTGCCCCACTTTGTTTCAGTGTCTCACGTGCACAGCGGCAGTAATGTTTCAAGGTTATTGGCAGCGTGTCTATGTTCAGACACGTTTCTCATTTTACTGCCCCAATCAGAATAAGATTATTGTGAGTCTGTACGTCTATAATTTGCCAAGGCCAGTGAGAGTAAAATCATCCAACCACAGACGATGTAGCAGAGCTGCAGGTGTGCACATGAAGCATCGAAACCAAATGTTGCAAAAATCTTTTCGCCATAAAATCGTGGCTCTACCCATTAGCCTTCACAATTTAATACGTTTAAAAGTATTATAAGAAAATATTGCTCAAATTAAACATTGTTCTGAAAATTGAAAGTAATATATTACTGTAAAAGGATTTTTACAATTATTTAAATACGTTTCTTTTCACCATCAAAATTAGTGAGATGTTCGTCTGTGTTACTTTTGTGTACAGTCTGACGGGTATGATTTTGAGGGTGTCTTGGTGTGATGAGTTTTCGTCTTATAACATATAGTCCTCGCTGTCATCTATAACCGTTTACTTAAATTTAAAAAGTATTCTTCCGATATGGTTTCTTTCTTTATTGACATATAAAGGAATTATCATATTTTATAGGATTCTATTTCAATATGGAAATATAAATGCTTCTATAGAACAGTGTACACAATCTCATACTTCTTCATTTTTGATGCTCAAAAAGCAAAATCGTTGGAATTTTGTTGAAAATTTGCTTTTATATGAGCACTTCCTTAAAATGGGATTCCCAAAATGTACCAAAAATAGAAGGAATCGTCATAAGGAATGTTCGTGAACTACAGGTACTAACACTGGGAGGTAGCCACAAAGGTATAGAAAACATTGTATGAAAAATGTCGCACAGTAACTCAAGGGGGGGGGGGGGGAGATATCCACCCTTAAATAAACTACATTTAAAATGGGTTAAATTAAAACAATAAAATCTACAGGAGATTAAATATAAAATCTAGGAATGATGTTGTTACTTTACGTAAACCTTAAGTTGTACGACCAGATTTGTAACGCGAGTTGCGTAATTGGCAGGCAACCAAGTTACCCTCACTTTTTTTTCTCGCAAAAACAGTTTATACTGAATGTTCCACGAAGTTGACGTGTATTGTGCATTTTGTATGAGTATTAATTCTTTGAAAAAATACAAATACCCACGGGTTACATACACCTTGGATGGATAAAACATACAATCCTTTTTTTTTAATGTAAGGAATGCTAGTACTCTACAATTGTGCAGAAGCTTAAGGTCTACGTAATGTAACTTCATTCACAGAAGTTTACCTTAATCTCTTGTAGGTTTTATAATTATCAGTCAAAACTATTTTATGCCGATTTTTAGGGGTGGCTGTCTCCCTTATGAGTTGAGACGGGAAAAATTCACTGGTTCACTGACCTGTAGGCTAGCCATCAAGACTATTTAAGAACTGAAGCAGGCGCTAGATATTCATTAGCTGCTCGCTGTTAAAGTGATATTGGTCTGTGTTAGTTAATTTTTTATTATTGGCTCAGAGACTTCCAGGAGATGTCAAATAAGTAGGGACCCTGTTTTTTCGCGAAAAGATTTTTGCCTCACTTTGTTTCCGTTCCTTACGTGCACATAAGTAGTTCTGCTTCGTGGTCAGTGATTGGATATTTTAAATGTCACGAGCCTTGAGATTCTACCGGCAAATCACAGATGTGTGGTGTTGCAGGAACTTTATTGTAACTGGCTCAGTCAAATGAGATACCGCTCTTCATATAGACACGTTGCCAATAACCATGAAGCATAGTTGCATATGTGAACGTACGGCACTAAAACAAACAGGGGCATAATTCTTTTTGCGAAAAAACAGGGTCCCGACAAATAAGTCATAGGCCAGTTGCGAAAGTGATACAAGCATACCGTTGTGCGAATTATAGCTTATGCCCAAATAAAAACGCGAATTTTTCAGGTCTCTACTTATAAATTACTGTGCGATACTGTTCGCATAATGTTTTCTATCCCTTTTTTGGTGGAAAATCTCCTCGCAGCCCTTGTACCTGTAGTTTAGGAATAACCTGTACATAACACGTCAAACAATAAAAACCAAGAAAAATTATTTCCTATTACAGGTAACAAATAATGAAATGTAATCCACCACGTGTTCCCGCCATCTGGTAGAGTCACGTTGCTTATGGAAGAAGGCCGTGGTGAAGATTAGGCTGTCTACTCGACTAGCGAGACATGCCTATCGCCAGCCGATCCGAATAATTGATGAGGTGAGATGAGCGTGGAGAAGCGTTGGAATGAGAAAGGCAGGGAAAATGCGAGTTCTCCGAGAAAACCCGCCGGTCAACGGCAGCGACCACCACGATTCCCACACGTGATAAATGTGGGACCGAACTCGCCGGGGATCGAGCCCAGATCACCTAGGTGGGCGGCGAGATGTCTGACCGTTCAACCGCAGCGGACTCCACAAATAATAAATAATAATTTGCGTCAGTAGTAAAAAAACAACACGAAGGTCTACAAAAATTCAAATTGAAAAATTAACAAGTCATATTGAACCTGAAGAGCTTTATTCTATCTCCGAGAAAAAATGCCAAAAAAATCGGAAAATGTGAAAGTGATATGTTTGTTTAATGTAAATATAATTTTTGCTATTAGTTCCAATACATTTATTTTTACTATCCAATTATAAGTGCTATCGTATTTAACAAACTGTGGTCTCAATAATATTATTTTTTGATTTTTCCATTGCAAGAATAAAAGGTTTGTAGTTTAAACAGCTATACAGAATTCTTGAAAACTGACACAAACGGGTTTTGAAGTGTGCAGAGAAATCAATTTTTTTTTTTTTTTTTTTTCGTGAAACGTATGGGACACTATTTAGTACCAAGACAACTACGTGATTTATTTTGGTAAGTAATACAATTTAATTTTCTGTTAAATGCGCCACGGCCCGTCGGACAGACAAATTTCTCTACGTGGTTTCAGCACGTTGCTTATCGGAGAGTTACAGATTTAAGCCTGGATTGTTGGAATTATGAGCAATTCGACTTTGAACGCTGAAATATGTATTTTAAAATTTTGCCGGCGTGTTATATTTAAGAAAATGCAAATTGTGAAAATTTGCACTAGGTGCTTTAATTGTAACTTTTAATTTTTATGTGTTTAACTTATACGAAAGTGTAGAAACAACCCGCCTGTTCCAACGATAAATTTTCGAAGCGTAATTTCCCCACCGTTAATTTTAGAATTGGTTTTATAGAGTGCTCTTCGAATGAGTTAGGCAAAGCAATAAACGACAGTGCAAAGATGGTTGCCTACCTGTGCGGAAGCCGTTAATGTCAGTAGCCGGACATTTTCGTGATAACATACACTATTAACGTCGTGTAAAACTCAAAGAAAATTTATGAAAGCACTTAACGCTGCCGTAAATCAATTTTAAGTTCCAAAAGATTCTTTCTGCGGTATTTATATATTGTTTGTTAGCATCTTCCGAAATAATTACGTCAAACGTGATTTAACTTGCGGTAATAATTTGCCTAGTTGTGAGGAGCTTGCCGATAAAAATTAATTCCATGACAGAGCGGATTAATTAAATAGGCACCTCACACAACTATGAGTGCTTCTTAGACAACTATGCACGCTCCTCACACAACTATGCACGCTCCTCACACAACTATGCACGCTCCTCACACAACTGTGCATTCACCTGACACAACTACGCATGCACCTAACACAACTATGCTGTTCCAAAGGATCGCGCCCAACTCTTCAACAAAGTAAATCGGTAGAATATTTTACGAAAACGGTATGTTTCGAAATGTTGTGCTGACTAATAAAATAAAGGATTTCTGCACATTTGAACGCTTTGTGTGTGAATTTGACAGAGGAAACAGAGCTTCTATGTTACTGTTTAGACATTTTTTACGTCTAGTGGTGATGTCAAGAAATAATTAATTATGTTAACCTACAAAAAATGTACAGTGTATGCCGTCAAAAGAATATGTATGAAATTTAACTGTTCTTTAAATCTATGCATCTATGTAACAGAATTTTCTAGCCAGTACAACTAATATAGACAGCAATTATTTTTTTCCTTACAGTAAATAACTTGGCGTTGAAGGAAAACCTATAACTGTAGGGTATTTATGCCTGCATTTAAGTTCTTAAATATTTCACTTATTTATTACGTGTATTTCCCAGCACATAACTATTCATCATTACAGTGCACAAATCTTGGCAAACGTTATCAAATAAAATAGCATTCATGTTTCAGTATCATCGTTAACTACTGTCTGTCAACAGAGTACACTATAGTAAGGGATTATTTAAAAAAAACCGTTTATTTAATAAGGAGTCAATACACGTATGTGTTTTGAGAAACTATACATGCCAGGAAGTTATAATTTTTTTCGTTATGACTTAATTCAACGCATGTTCAAAAACATTATCCCTCAGAATTTCCTCAGTATTTTTGTTCTTGTAATAGCTAATTCAGTGCTAAGTGATCTTCGTCTGTAACAGTTTGATGGACTGTGTTTCGCCAGTGTGTCGGTTAAAATAACAGCTGGCTCGCAGTACCAACCGTAAACGACTGAGACACGCAAATAATTTTACGCAAACTGAATTTATTTTTATGTTACAAACGTCGAAAAACTTTAAACAACGCATAAATGGAATGAATTAGTTTCAAATTTTATTCCGTCATTTACCACTGTAATCGTTACCTACAGTGCTAAGTCACAGCGTGGCCCATGCGAAATCGTCAGAGCTCACGCGAGTGAAATGTTTTACTCGTAATTACACGCAGAATTGGTGGACACAATTTACTTTTACTAATGCCAACTACCTATCCTGTTCACCGAAGATGGATATTAAATAAACTACATTAATTTGAGACAAAATTTAAGTTTGTGTAACATGTAGTTGCGAACAGAGACTCAAGACGTATTATTTTTCCTGCTGTATATGCAACTTGAAATATGTAACACGTTGTTTTGATAGTAACACACAGAAAAGGACATCATGTCGCAACGGAATAAATGATTATCATAGCCTTGCTGGTGTTATTTACAAGAAAAATCCTGTTCATTTCATACTTAAAAACAATGCTTAAAAACAACGTCCATTAATTCCGGACTGAGATAAGTAACCTTACATTTACACACAATTTGAAAAGCTATTATTTAGTTAACACATGTGTTAATATTGGTAGATACGTCTATTAAGAATTTCGATTGTTCTAGGAAAACTATTTCTTTCACATCGGCATTGCAAGGTTAAAATGTTCACTTCACTGTCTCGAAAATAAACTATATCATAAGTATAGCTATAACTTCATTGAAGTTTCAGTAGTACCTAAAATAGGACATTGTTCTTGTGATTGATATTACATACAAATTTTAAAAAAATAATTACAGAGTAAGCATTTTATTTTTAATTTCCATAGCAAGGGAAAAAATAAAATGCGTTATTTCCATGACAATGCCAAGGTAATTTAATTTTTGTTAAACAAATCAAGCACATAATTAACCGCAATATATGTTTGCCATTGTATAATGTCTGCCGAGAAATAATGCCTGTACTTAAGAGTCTCTGTCGTGTCTCTTGTTAATAATATTCATTTTCGTGTATTAATGAAGGGTGTGACGAATTATCGGTAATTTCTCCTCATACAAACAATGTATTTTACAATTAGATGCGTATTATTTGTCTAAACGTGTAACAGGAGATATTTAGTATTTATTTCATGACGAAAGGTAATTAATATCTTAAATTTTAAATTATAATAATTACTTTATATTTACGCTTTAATATTTCTAATATTGTGTACATAATGAAATGTACTTTCTAATAAATCTGGAGAAATTTTGAATCAGAGATAAATTAAGAAAAATTTAGCGTGATAATTGACAAGCACGCACTCTTAAACATACCACGCAGAAATTCAATACGTTCGTCACTAAAACGTTACTGATTTGTAAATCAAGTGCTGGCACAGGTGACAACAGTAACTTATGTGTATTTACCCCAATTTTTGGGGAAAATATTTCTGCGGCAGTTGGTTTCAGTGCTTCACGTGCACAGCTGCAGTTCTGCTTCATGGTCAGTGATTGGCTGTTTTTAACTGTTTCGTGTCTTAAGGGGGCGATTCACCTCAGTTTTCAACGTCTTTTATTATATTTATATTTTTACCAGATTTTTTTCTTATTTTAGACATAAATTGTGATTAAATCTTCCTCTTAGGAAAATTTTTAATCTCTTATAGTTTTTGCGTAATGAGTCGAAAACGTCAAAATTTGCGCTTTGCTGTTTTATAAACGCCACTAAAACCGAATGACATACCAAACCGAAAAAATTCACAGTGTATAACAATGTTGTGGGCTGTGATTTGACACATGTAAAAACAAAAAATATATATAGTTTTGCGTTAAAAAAATGGTGAAATTTTTTAATTTTCATTTCAAATTTCAGCATTTTTATTAAATACCAAAATCTTATATTTTTTGTTTTAAATATGTCAAATCATTGCCTACAGCATTGTTATACATTGTGAATTTTTCCGGTTTGCTATGTCAGTTGGTTTACTGCAAAATCACGAACGTGTGATATCACAGTAACCTTATTCTGATTGGTGCAGTCAAATGAGAGACGTTTGTTCCACAATGACATGCTGCCAATAACAATGAAGCACAGCTGCAGCTGGCACGAGGCAATGTAACCAACTGTGGCAGAAGTATTTTCACCAAACATTGGGGTCCCTAGTGAGTAGCATATCAGCAGCTCTGCTTCGTGGTTATTGCAGCTTGCCTTTGTGAATTGGAGCCACTTATTTGACTGCACCAATCAGAACCAAGGTACTGCATTACTAGAGACATGAACTTTTCGCGAAAAGAATTTTGCCCCACTTTGTTCCAGTACCTTATGTGCACGTCTGCAGTTCTGCTTCATAGATATTGGCAGCGTGCCTTTGAACTGTGACGTTTCTCATTTGACTGTACCAATCACAATAAGGTTACTGTTACACCACACGTCTGTGATTTGCGTGTAAAACCCCACGACACACGAATGTCAAAACATCCAATCTATGACCGTGAAGCAAGTCTGCAGACGTGCACACAAGTCACTGACACAAAGTGAGGCAAATTTCTTTTCGCGAAAAGTTCATGTCTCTATGCATTACACGTCTAAAGCCATGAACATTTCGCGAAAATAATTCTGCCCTGGTTTGTTCCGGTTCCTTATGTGCACATCAATGGTTCTGCGTCAGGGTTATTTTCAACGTGTCTTTGAGAAGTGACGTCTATCGTTTGACTGTGCTAATTATAATAACGTCACTGGAACACCACACGTCTCAGATTTGCGGGTAGAACTTAAAAACACGTGAAGGACGAAACAACCAATCACTGACCACGAAGCAGAATTACAGCTGTGTACGAACGTCATTAAAACAAGATGATATAAAAAAATTTTCGCAAAAACTGCCGGTCCATATCTATATCTCAGACTAAATATTCTATGAGTATATAGTGACTGTAATAGTATTATGAACGGTTATCATGTTCGACTTCGTTAACACTGAAGAATCAACGTGTATCGTAATGTGCAACATATCATTAAGGGTCTAGCGAATGTATCACTATATATTTAATAATTTCTTATTAATGAACTTTGTGCATCATACCAAATATTCTCGGTGTAATATAGTCAGGACTATATAAATTTCAGTACTTCACGCGTGCACCAGCAGTGTTTATTTAATCATGGGTACAGACACGTACATTTCGCGAACATTTGATAAGACGTTAGATTTCAAACACTTATAAACGTTAATTACTTTCGTGATTGGTTGGGAACCCTGTTTTTTCGCGAAAAGAATTTTGCACCACTTTGTTTCAGTGCCTTACGTGCACATCTGCGCTTCTGCTTCGTGGTCAATTATTGGATGTTTAATTCTCACGAGTCTTGGGATTATATCTGCGAATCATAGACACGTGGTATTGAAGGAGCGTTATTCTAATTGGCTCAGTCGAATGGTATACATAGATACGCTGCCAATAACCATGAAGCAGATCTGCAGATGTGCACGTAAGACGCTGAAACAAACTGGGGCAGAATTCTTTTCGCGAAAAACAGGGGTCCCTAGTGGTTGGAGTTCTGTTAAGGAAATTCTTCGCCGAGGACAGTGAACCAATACTAGACCTGCATGAAAACACTCACAGACTGCCGCGCTACTTGACACATGTACAACTGTCCACTCACTGGAGCAGCAGACAATGTACAAGTAACTGAGGACATAGTGTACACAGGACTGTGGAGTCCAGCCTGCTGGTCGTTGAAACCACGACGTTTCCGGGACTATAATCATAAGTTGCTGTCTCCGAGACAGGCGAAGTTGATGACTGACGACTGAGGAGTCGGCGAGATCTGCACTCAATTATCGTGATTGGCGAAGAGGAAGTTGATCCACTGCCAATCATAATTCACCTATTTAATAAAGGCAGGCAGTCATACTATATATTAAAATACAGCTTACCTCAAAAAATTTACTGCCACTAAATATGCCGCAAATGTGATGTTTCTAAATGCAGTACTTATTACAATAAACTTAACCGTCAAATCTCACAATGAGACAACAGTTTTAGCAGTTTTTTTCGATATACAGATTCAGCGGTTGTTTCAATAGTATCGATCCTTTAACTGACTCCTACAAAAAAAAACCTGAATTTATGAGAAACGTTTTCTACGCGCACTACATTTCTCTGACGTGTCCTTACGAAGCTCTCATTTCTGGTGTTTGGGCTATGAAAATATAATTGCTTTTTGACAGGGCCAACCATAATATTGTTACTTCGATACCAGAATTTGTAATTCGCAGGTTTTCTCGTACATACTAGACAAATTTGAGGATTTTCTGTCCTGAGGGCTTTCCTCCAAGAATACTTACGTATTCAAGCGAACTGCAGCTGCTCATTGGTAGCTTGCTGTCACAGTGATATCACATGATTGGATGCGCATATAGTTGGATTTTTTATTGTTGGGTAAGCGCTATGCCGGAAGTGCCAGACAAGTCGAGGGCCAAATGCTAACGTAACACGTCCTTACAGTTATTTGAATTGTAGCTTGTGCCTAAAAGAAAATGCAAAATTTTCAGTTCCCACAAGTAAGTCAAGGGCTTATTGGGAAAGCGACACGAACTTACAGTTGGATAAATTCTAGCATGTAGTGAAAAGGAAACACGAATTGTTCTGGTTAGTTCTCGAAACAGCTATAACAATCCTATTACTGAAGTGGAAGTCAGCTTAACTGATTCGAATTACAACCAGTCATCGAATAGTTTTCTCTCAATTTTGGTGCCCCTAGGACTGCCACTTATCTACGTGTTTGAGGCATAGGACGTACGGAGCTATAAGGGCGACTGTGAAGCGCGCATAATATGCCTGGAGATGACGGTATATCGCGAAAATATTTTGTGCCAACATAGCTTTGAAAACGTAGTAGTAAATTGCAACACATATGACTATATGATGTACGTCTTCCTTAAAATAGCTGTCTGCAGACCAATCGCATGCATCAAATATTAAAAAAGAGGTATTCTTATTGGCTCTGTCAGATAGGGCAATAGCTTCACGTACAAGCGAAAGCTAGTAGTATTCTGGTAAGCTGAACGTACATTGAAACCCAGTTTTCCCGCGATAAATCATTAGTAGAGACCTGAATAGATAGCGTTTTCTTTTAAGTAAATGCTAGATTTCAACGAACTGTAAGCTGCAATCATTTTCGTTATGGCCCTTTGACTTATTTGACACAGCCTGGAAGACGCTGAGTCAATAACAGAGAAGCAACTAAATGCTGGCCCAATCATGTGATAGGACAGTGCCTTCGAGCAGCCAATGAACAGCTGCTGTCTTCTAGAGAACATATATTCCTGAAGGCTAGCTTACAGGTCAGTGAACCTGCGAATTTTTCCGGTCTCTAATCATTAGTGACGATGGTATATTGCGAACACGTTTTGTGCTAACATACTCTTGAAAACACTGCGGTTTCTTGCAACATGTATGCGTGGATGTTATACGTCTGATACAACGTAGCTGTCTGCAGTCCAACAACAGGCAGCAAATATTACAACAGTGGAATTCTTATTGGTTCAGTCAAATAGGGCAACCGCTCTACGCACAAGCGAAAGCCAGTCATCTGTCCATAACGTACGTTAAAACCCAGCATCTGGTCAAGTTTTCCCGCGATAATCCATCATTAAAGGCAACGATTTTTGGTGAACAGAATGTTGCAACATTTTGTTACAGTGCCTCGCGTGCACATCTGAAGCTCTGCTTTATGGTCAGTGATTGGCTGTTTTAAACACTCAACATATTTGGGATCTACCCGCAAACCGCAGGCGGGTGGTGTCGCAGTGGCGTTATTTTCATTGGCACAGTCAAATGAGCGACGCCTCTATACAAGTGCACGCTGTCAATAACTACGTACCAGAGCTGCAGATGTGAACGTGAGGCATTGAAACTAAATGTTGTGTAATTTATGTCGCCAAAAATCATTGCCTCTAATCATCATCTCTAAATATACCGCATCGTCAAAACAAGACAAACACAGAACTAGCGTGTTAGGTTCCCGCCGATCCGTTTATACAGTGAAGCTGTAAGCGGCGATCATAAAACTGTACCGGTGGAAAGTCTGTTTGCAAAGTTCAGTTAACGGGTCTATCTGAGTTAAGCGTACAACCTGTAAATAAAGTTTGAATTACGGCAGTCTGTAAAAGGAGGCTTTTTGGCTATATTGGAGGGCTTCGAAACAGTTTTTATAAAATGAGCGTGGTGTCTTAAAAAATTAAATTCCTACTTGTCCGAAGTAGGTTTTGTTTTCGTACAGTGGCACAGTGGCCACACGTGGAATAGTTTCGTAAAAATCGCATTTTCCTGTACATTATAACTAGAGACCTGAAAAATTCGCGTTTTCTTTTGGCCCCAAGCTAGAATTCTAGCGCCTGTAAGTAAGTGCCACTTTAGCAATTTGCCCGTGACTTATTTGACACTTCCAGAAAGTCGCTTAGCCAATAGTACAGAAGTAACCAAACGCAGGCCCATATCTCTGCGTCTTCGAGCAGCCAGTGAGCAGCTAATGTCTAGAGGCATGATTATTTTGCGTATTGATTCTAGGTCATGTTAAACGTCAATGACGTATATTTCACTCCTCCTGTGATTAGACGAGAGCGGTTTTAACACACATTTGACGACTGCAAGCCAGTTATAAATAGGACTGTAAAATTTCGCTAATTCAATGACCTGTAGGCTAGAATCAACTATCCTATGCATACTCAAGCCTCGACTATTTGTCCACTAGCTGCTACTCAGTGGAACAACAGACAATGAGTGAATAGACGGGGCTTGAGTATGCATTGTACAATAGATTCTAGGCTACAGGTAATTGAATTCGCGAAATATTCCAGTCTCTATAAATAAGGAAACAAGTCATGCAGATATCACGTGCTGGACGTTCGTACTGATAGAAGTCAATGGATATTCGGCTTCAGCCGGTACACGCATAGAACTGGAAAGTATAGGCTGTTGCCAGATGAATACGCGAAGTACTCGTGATCTTAAATAACGTCTGCTTGAGTACACAGATGTTCTTGGAGGCTAGCTTACAGGTCAGTTAACCCGCGAATTTTCCTGGTCTCTAATAATAACGTATTTGAATCACGTGGTAGGGGGCCGCTCCTAAGTCAAAACTTTATAGACGAAAAGTCGAGACCGCACATGCACAAGTCAGACACGAGGGTTGCTAGAAAGTTCTGACATTTCGTACACCACGCTGAAGTTTCGTGGAAGGAGGGCGCTGAGAGGTTAGCGTGCCAATACAGTTGTGCAGATCGTGCAGGCAGGCGGGGCACCTCGCCCACACCGAGGGGGGGGGCTTGGTATAGCTTGCGCAAACACACATGCAGTGCCGCATTCCTCGCAGGTCGCCTGTCACACCGCGTGTCGACCACGTCGTGATAGTCTTTAACACACATGGCGACATTCCTAAACTGTATGGCAAGTTTTTAGTCCATGCACGGTACGGGTAGACCCAGTGATTATCGGTGAAATAAATTTCGCAACAACTTGTGACGTTACTAGGGACACGAACATTTCGGGAAAAGCATGTTGCCGTAGTTTATTTCAGTTCCTTACCTGCACTTCTGCAGCTCTGCTTCATGGTTATTGGCCACAGCATATTTAGGTATGCAGAAGTTAAATAGCTGGTAGGAAGGCGAACTCTGTCACACATGCCAGAAAAATGGCTTACTTGGCCAGCAGAACGGCGAAAATGCTTACCGCCATTCAGCGTAACGTGGTTGCCCTGCAAGCTGACAGCCAGGCTAATAGGAAACTTGATGTAACATGCAGGAGCCAAACAGACACAGGGCTAGTGTCAATTGTCTTGGGCAGCCAATAAGCGGTGGAGTTTGTCTGTATCAAGTGAATCGCCACGTCATTTCACGTCTGAATAGTTATATAGATAGGGACCCTGGTATTTCGCGAAAATAATTTTGCCCCACTTTGTTTCAGTGCCTTACGTGCACATCTGCAGTTCTGCATCATGGTCAGTGATAGGATATTTTAACTCCCTCGAGCCTTGGGATTTTACCGGCAAATCACAGCTGTGAAGTGTTGCAGAGACATTATTGTAATTGGCTCAGACAAATTATATACGGCACTTCATATATACACGCTGTCAATAATCATGAAGCAGAATTGCAAATGTGTACGTAAGGCACTGAAACAAAGTGAGGCAAAATTATTTTTGCGAAAAACCAGGGTTCCTTCTAATTAGTCAGTGGTTATTGGCAGCGTGTCTTTGTGAAGTTACGTCTCTGATTTGACTGTGCCAACCAATATAATTATAAATTATGGTTTATCGCGAGAAAACTTGACTGTTTGCTGGATTTCAACACACTTTCGGCTTACCAGGAGATCACTGGCTTTAGCTTGTACTTGGAACTGTTACCCTATTTGACTGAGCCAATAAGATTCCCGCTATTGTAATATATTTTATGCCGGTTATTGGTCTGCAGACAGCCCCTCAGTTTCAGAAGTGTACCGCCGAATCATATATGTTGCAAGAAACTACGGTGTTTTCAAGGTTATGTTGGCACAAGTAATTTTTGCGATATACCATCAACATCATAACTAAGAATATGGTTACTGGAACACCACACGTCTCTGACTAACCCCATGCCACGTGAGAGTTAAAACATGCAACAGTCACTTACTATGAAGCAGAACTGCAAATGTGCACGTATGGCACTGAAACAAACTATGGAAAAATTCTTTTCGCGAAAAATTTGTGGCCCTAGACATTACCTTACGTACACATATTCAACTCTACATAGTGGCTACTGGCAGAGTTTATTTGTGCAGAGGCGTCACTCATTTGACTGTGCCAATCCGAACCAGGTTACTGCGACACCACACGTCTGTGAATTGCTGTTAGAATCCTGAGAAACTGGCAGTTAAAAACATCCAACCACTGTCCATGAAGCAGTGCTGCAGGTGTGCACATAAGGCAATGAATCAAGTTGGCGCTAAAATTTGTTTACCAAAAATTAGTTGCTATACGTAGTGACCACAATATTTGGTGAATATTTCTGCAGTAGTTTGATTCAGTGCCTCATGTGCACAGCTGCAGCTCTGCCTCATGATCGATGATTGGCTGTTTTTAACGGTTTCGTTACTTAACGCTTTACTGCAAATCACGGACGTGTGGTATCGCAGTATCCTTATTCTAACTGGTGCAGTCAAATGAGAAACGTCTTTCCACAAAGACACGCTGCCAATAAAAATAATGCATTGCTGCAGATGTGCACACGAGGCACTGAAACAATCTGCTGCAGAAATATTTTCACCAAAAATTGAGGTCCCTAAGATGTAAATATGGGTCAGGTGACCACGGTAGCCGAGTGGTCACGCCAGTGGCGGCTCGTGGGTTGTTGCCAGGTGGGGCTGCAGATAGTCGGAACTGTACACTCTTGATGAACGCGCCGTAGACCAACGACCATGTAATATTTGCCGGCTAATAAATGTGTTGCGACCACTCAGTAGTAAGGGGCGCCTGCACATCAGCGTGTCAGTGGCTGTAGAGTCAACCAGCGCACAACCCTGTACAGCTCTTGGCAACTGCAGCCCTACCTGGGAACAACCCACGAGTCGCCACTGATCACAGCACTCCGGGTTCGATACCTTGCGGGGTTGGTCCCGGAGATTTTTTCGCATGTGAAAAACGTGGCGGACATTGCTATTATCCAGCGGGTTTTCTCGGGGTACTCCCGTTTCACTCGCCTTTGCATTATCTATGTGTAGGGTCTGGCTTCATATCATCCCTCATTCATCTCTGGTTCACGTGGATTCGTTTGGTGATGGACTGATATCCTAGTCCTGTAATTATAATCATGGCAGAAACAATACAAGGAATCCTTGTAACGGCGTGCTGTGCCCTGGGCCTTATGGCGATGTTTAAAATAATACATAGAGACCCCTGATTTTCGCAAAAAGAATTGTGCAACAAATTTTTTCAGCGTCTTATGTGCAAACCTGTATCTCTGCTTCAAGGTAAATGGCAGCGTGTTGTTGTGCAGAGATGTCTTTCATTTGACAGAACCAATCAGAGTAAGGTTATTGCGGCACCACACGTCTGTGATTTGAGCGTAGAACACTAAGACGTGTGAGAGTTTAAACATCCAATCACTAAGCATGAAGCAGAGATGCAGATTTGAACATACGGCACTGGAACAAGTTGTTGCAAAATTCTTTTCGCAAAAATCAGGGGTCTCTTCAGTATGAGCATGGATGTCTTTAGTAGAAGGCCGCGGTCTTAAATCTGGCAACCCTGCCAGGACGGGTCATTTAAACATTTCTTAGCTCTCCCATGGCAATGGCGAGACGGGAAAAATTCGCGGTTTCACTGACATGTAGGCTAGCCTGCAAAAATATTTAAGAACTGAAGAAGAAATCAGATGCTCATTAGCTGCTTGCTGTTAGGTCTGTGTTAGTTACATTTTTATTGTTGGCTCAGAGACGTCCAGGAGATGTCAAATAAGTCAAACGCCAGTTCGCGAAAGTGACACAAACATACCGTTGTACGAATTCTAGCTTGTGCCCAAATGAAAACGCGAATTTTTCAGTTCTCTAACAATGGATGTAGCAGATTCGTTACTGTACCCTACATACCGGTGAATCAGGGTAAGCCACTGCCGTTATGGCGAGAAAAAAGAAGAGTTCAAATGACCCGTCCTGGCAGGATTGCCAGATCTAAGACCGCAGCCTTCTACTAAAGACGGCTATGGTTAGAGATTATGTTATGTCGCGAAAATATTTTTCGCAGCATACTCTTGAAATCATTGTAGTTTCTAGCAACATATATGATTCGGTGATGTACTTTTGACACAACCTAGCTGTCTGTAGACCAATAACACGCCTCGAGTGTTACAACAGCGGGAGTCTTATTGGATCAGTCAAATAGGGTAATATCTCCACGTACAAGCTAAGTGAGTGAGATATTTTGGTCAGCGCTTAACATCGACGTCTTTAGCGCTGGTGAGGGTGACATGATATGAGTATGGAGCAGCGCCGGAATAAAAGGGCGGGGGAAACAGGAGATCCCTGAGAAAACACGCCGACCAACGGCATCGTCCGGCACGATTCCCACATGCGAAAATCCAAGGACCGACCCCGCCGGGAATCGAACCCAGATCGCCTTGGTGGGAGGCGAGAGGAACAAAGGTTCATAAATGGAAAATGTAGTCACAATTAACGTGTATAAAACGAACACTGTGTTATGCAAATATAATACAAACATAAAATTATGCATTTTTTGCCATTTGATTACCGTTAAGGGAGCTGCCTATCCCAGATACCTTGCCGGAGAAAGGATTGGTATTTACATATTAAATTAGATGAGGTTCAGTACCTGGTGAACCTATGTACATGCCACCACTTACATTTTTAGCTAAGGGTTGTGTAGACAATTTTATTGTATTTTCAGTTTATAAGCCATTACATTTATTCAAATTATATTATCAACATTTTCTCTTCGCCAACGCACAGGGTGTATTCTAAGTAAACGGCTTGACATAAATAGTACTGGGGCCTTTCATTAATTTTTCATGTATAATCAATGTAGGAGAATTTTTTAATGTTGCCCTATAATTCTCTTGCAATGATTCTGCATGACAAATTAATGAAAGATTCCGTTATTTTTAAAGTAAAGCACTTTACCAAGAACACAGCCTACGCTTTGTCGCAAAAAACTTTTGTAACAACTTGTTTTAGTGCCTTATGTTCACGCCTGCAGCTCCACTTCAAGGTTATTGGCAGCGTGTCGTTGTGCAGAGACGTCTTTCATTGACAGCACCAATCAGAACAAGGTTATTGCGACACCACACATCTGTGATTGCCGGGTAGAACACTAAGACGTGTGAGAGTTACAACATACAGTCACTATGCATGGAACATAGTTTAAAACGTGTACGTAAAGCACTGGAACAAGATGTTGCAAAACTTTTTCCGCGAAAATCAAGGGTATCTACCTATTATATTAAATATTGTAACTGTGATCTAAGGACAATTCGTATAGGTACAATTTTTAAATTATTAGCGCTGAAGTGAATGATACACGGCGGGAAAAATTTAAGGTTTCAATGAAGTATTCAAATATTATTTGATTGACTAGACACGTGTTAAAAATTTGGTTGGACCGAAGACGATACTAGTATTCCACTACTGAACATTTCTTATTCATCAGAAAACCGTAGAACAGTGCCAAAAATAATCGTAGCACAATCATATAAAGAGCAACATTCCGCATTGTTTTAGAGACTATTTTGGCATCAAATGCGTCAGTGAATTTCCGCTTGCTCTTCGTCTCTAATTATAGGTTACTAACATTATAGTTAGAGACCTGAAAAATTCGCGTTTTCTTTTAAGCACATACTAGATTTCAACAAACTACAAGCTCTAATATTTTTTGTTATTTGCTCTCTGACTTATTTGTCACCTCCTGGTAGACGCTGAGTCATTACAGAGAAGCAACTAAATGCTGGTCCAATCATGAGGTATCACTGTGACTACGAGCAGCCAATGGACAGCTGTTGTCTTCTTGAGTACATGCATATTCTTGAAGGCTAGCCTATAGGTAAGTGAACCCGCGAATTTTTCCGTTCTCTTGTTATAGTTTATCCCTTGTAAGAAATACATTTGTAGGTAGATGTGTTGAGAATTTTTTTTCTAAGCACTTTCCATTTAGAAACAATTTTTACCTCTGCCACATTTTGTTTATGCACGTGTGCACTCGGCTGACTGTCCAATTGTTAACTATATAAGTCTGTCATCATAAGAGTTCTAGCTTTTGACCGTTCTGAAGACTATCACGTGTGCATAACTCTACAGGAAAATACTTTCATTTTGATATGCTGATACTGCACAGTTTGCTAGTGAGCTTAGCCATGGCCGTCGTCAGTAGTAGGCCGGAGTCTTGAATGTGGCAACGCTGCATCGGAGGCCTGCTGCTTGTCACTTCTTGGCCACCCTAGTCTCTGCTACGTGTATAGATGCAGCTTTAGTGGCGTGTACCATGGTCGACTTTAGTAGTAGGCCGGAGTCTTGAATGTGGCAACACTGCATTGGGTGCCTGCTGCTTGTCACTTCTTGGCCACCCTAGTCTCTGCAACGTGTATATATGCAGCTTAAGTGGCGTATAGACGTCTACACTGACTAGGGCAGCCAATGAGCGACCGGCAGCAGGCCTCCGAAGCAGCGTTGCCACATTCAAGACCCCGGCCTTGTACTAAAGACGGCCATGGCTTAGCTTGTTTTTGAAGAAACCACCTGTGGTAGAGGAACGGACTGTTTTTTCCATCGAAAACGGTTTTAAAATGGAAGCAAACACAACGGTCAAAAATTGAATTCGTGAGAAAGACTGTAAAATCTTGCCTCGTACTTCTTCTAACGATGTAAACAGCACAAAATTATGCGAGCGTACAAGGATAAAGTCCACGTGCGTGCTGACTAAGGAACCTCAGCAAGTTTCGTCACGACGTGAAAGGGCAATCAGGGTAGGGCGGTGTCTCGCTGCACGCTCAGCTGCTGACTTACAAAATGGCTCCGGCGGTCACGAAGACATTCTCCGGCACTCGGGTCACAGTAGGCGTTTACAAAATCTCACAAGAGTAGGGTAGATAAGACAAAACTTCAGCTTCCGTTGTTTGAAACGTAACACGAGTAAAGTTTATACATGACCAAATGTTCAACTGACAACTTTTGTACGAAACCCTCGCCTTTGAGCAAGGTAAGCGGCTGTTAGCAGGCGAACGTCACCTTTTGACGCGAGTAAAGTAAACATTTTACATAACGAAAACAAAAACTAAGTGAAAATGAATACGCTGTGTTCTAAATTTCGAAGAAACAATGACCAAAATGAATATTACGTGTAGTTGAAATATTTAACCACCTGCAGACTGAGTATATGGGCAATTTATGGAAAACAAGAGGTTTATATACTCTGTACCCCCTCTTCTGTCCCGGCCAATAGGATTGAGCCATATCCTAATTGGCTGCGTAGGTAAGAGTCTGCTGTTATTGGCTAATGATTTCCTGCGATGATAGGATGTGGCGTAGTTTTTTGGTTTTTGTTGCAGGTTAAGAGGGCGTGGTACATAATTCAACGCTAAAAGCATTAATCTAAAATGTAGGTTTCTTGAAGCCAACTTGCGAAAATTAAACAATATAGCAATCCTAGACAATAGTATTAGCCAAAGTTTATTAGCCAAAGTTTTAAACAGAATTGTTTCCAGTGTTACGAACTTCTGAGGCACATTCTCTGACGCCGGAACCTCGTGCATTTAACTGCGGCGCAAGAGATCACGCGTAACGAATTAGTAATTTTTTATAAATATTTACTCATAATGTTGGCAAATACCATTATCTAGGATTGTCATTGAGTATTTTACCCATATTGGCTTTAAAATAGGCGTAGATTTCAATTGATGTTTTCAGCGTTTGTTTATCTACCACGCACTCTTAATCCAACAACTTAGAGTCGTAGCACCACGTGAAGGGATAACAAAAACATTCTGTCACCTGTTGACTGCTGCCTATTGTGAATCAGGCTCATCACACGTTTTCCTCATCTCTCAGTTTCCCTGATTCCACGCATTTTCACCCGTCCATTGTTGCACGATTTTATTGAGTGACACACAACACACACGTCCTTCGAAGCTTGCCAGACGGCTGTTAGTTCACTGTTATAATTATTACTCAGCATGTGAAACTGCATGTAAGTATTAATCAAACCTTTTCACTTGGTTTGTTTCTTTCGTGGAAACGCCACCTTCTGACTAAGAATATTAGTTAAAGACTAAAGACAAGACCTAAGAAAGTAAATTCTCCATACTTTTGGCAAAATTGACACACCTAAACTAACTAAACTAATTTTTTTAAATTAAGGATTTTTTGTAATGTTAACTTTGCAAATAACTTAACTGAATAACCAAAACGAGGCAAATTTATATTGTATTTTAACTATAATTATTGAATCATTTTAAATTAAGTTATTTATCTGACAGATTATAATACTATTTAGTTTATTTAACTTAGTTATTTATTGAACCGTTGCTTGTAGAAACGCACGCACCAATATTTGTACGAATTTTCACCTTCATTTGATTAAACATGAAATTTAAACATAGTTCTAAGGTGACGTCAACATGAACATGGGAACTGCAAGGTAAAACTGAGGTAGAGTGGCAAAAATTTTTTGTCTCGTTGAGAATAATTTACATTCTGGTGTGAGTTTTCAAATACACGTCCGTGATTAAAATGAATGCCATGGACAATTCGAGGTTTTTTTAAACTTCTGCCAATGAGGAATTCGACAGATAAATTTTCTCAGTATTTAGGTAGTGGAAATTATTACTATACAATTAATTTTAAAAATTCTATGATAGGGTTAACAACATTTTCCCAATCTTGAGATTACCGTTGTACAATAACAAGTTATTTAATCTTTCTTATAAATTCTTCCCATGTTTTCTGGAATACTCAAGGTTACAAGATCGCTGTCATGCCTGAAGTTCTAGATCATAGATGGGTCAAGGTCATCTAAAACCAGCGTGGTTGCCGTCTAACCGGAGTGACATAGCATGATAAACGGTTCACCTAGCACGTCGTATTACCTCCTAACGTTCTCGGCTTGGATCGACCATGTACTACGTAAGTCAGACATATTGATCTGTGACTTGAAGTTATGTTTCTTTAAATGCACTGTACAAGATTCGCAATCGGAAGAAATTGAACTCGCCCCACAACCTTTCCAAAAATCTTAACCGCACAAAGTAAAATTATATTTGCTGAAACTTCCGATTTTCATTTACAGGATAAGTTACTAATGTAAATGTAAATATTCGTAGCATAAAAGAGATAAAAATTAACCATTATTAAATAACAAAACAAGTGTAAGCATGAAGGATGTTCCGGAACTAGTTGTAAATTGAATGAGTGGTAGACAACGCAAAACCTGGTATTAATTGACTTAGGGACTGGAAAATTTCGTGAATTCAATGACTTATAGGCTAGAATCCATTATACAATGCATACTCAAGCCCCGTCTATTTGTTCATTGTCCGCTGTTCCAATGAACAGCAGTTAGTTGACTAATAGTCGGGGCTTTTGTATGCACACTGTAAAAAATTTTCTGCGTAGATTTACGGAATTTCCGGTAAAAATTTCTCCAGATACCTCCGTGAATTCACGGAAACTTATTTCCGTATCCAACAGAAGTTTCCGTAAACCAGTTTCACCACACTGAACTGAGCCATACTTACATGTCTACAATGCTACAATTGCATTTCTACAGATTTGCAGATTAACCGGTGATGTTATTAAAATATAATCGTAATATTTACAGCTCTCTAACCCATACATTTTCGATTTTTTCCGTGTAAGTGTCCAGAGCAGACTTATGGACATATTACGTATGTTTCCGTACACTCTAAATTTGAATTAGTGAATATTCACTGATTCACGCTGATGGATGGAGCAGTTTCAACAATTTGAATAAGTGAAAATAGTCACAGTTTAATTAGTGAATATTAACTGATTTCCTTCAAGAGTGCCAACATCTCACAAGTGAATCAGTGAATATACACAGTTTTTTCTAGTTATTTTCAAAGAACAGTTTTCACATATTGAATTAGTGAAAATTTACTGGAAAATCTGTGGACGTTCACTAATTAACTTGTGGAATGTTGGCACTCTTTATTGGAATCAGTGAATAGTCACCGATTTCACAGTGGTTTCTCACTGATTCAATTTGTTGAAACTGCTCCATCCATCGGCGTGAAACAGTGAATATTCACTATTTCATATTTAGAGTGTATAGTATATTTACTATAGACATTTTTGTATTTTACTTTTACGGACACTATTTCCGTTTATTAACGGTACATTTCCGTTAAAATTTATAACGGTGTACATGAGAGTATTTCAAGGGGTACCGAATGCCAGTGGAATTTATAGTACGTTAGTAAGGAGTACTAAACAACAGTTGCTAAAAACTCTCACAAACATTAGGTGGCACTGTTAAAAATAATTTTCGTTGTTTTACGGAGAAGTGCTGGTAAAAAATTCTCCAGAAATGTCCGTTAATTTACGGAAGTCAACTAGCTCCACTTATGGAAACTCGCATATTTATGTGACTTTTTTTAGGATGCAGGCGAAATAATGCGTTCGGTTATTTATTTAGTTTCTTCTCGCAGTTTGACATATGTTTAATTAATGAAACATAATTATGTATAGCTGTGTTACAAAATAATGTTTCCGTTAATTAAACAGACGATTCCGTGAGATTGTCCGAAAATTCACGGAAATTTTTAACAGTGCATCGTATAATGGATTTTAGCCTACAGGTAACTGAATTCGCGAAATTTTCCAGTCCCTATTAATTTTCAATAAACATGTGTTCGGAAATGACACGCTACAAATTTGCAGAGGCTAACAATGGACTAATTTGAATTACGCGCGCTCCGAGGGACTAACCTTGTGGCCGAGAGGAAGAGCGAATGGAAACATAGGTATTGCGGACTTTATGAATGTAGGCGCATTTTCGGGTTAAGAGCGCGATTCACCTCAGTTTTCAACGTATTTTTTTTATTTTTATATTTGAACCAAATATTTTTTTCTTAGGAAATTTTTGTATCTCTCATAGTTTTTACGTAATGAGTAATAAACGTCGAAATTTGCACTTTACGGTTTTATATATGCCACAAAAACCAACTGACCTACCAAACCGAAAAAAATCACAGTGTACAACAATGTTGTAGGCTGTGATTTGACACACATAAAAACAAAAAAATTTTTTTTTGTATTTTTAAACAATTTTTGAAATTTTAAAATTTTCATTTCAAAACTCAGCATTTAATGTTAAATACAAAATAATTTTATTATTTCATTTCATATATGTCAAATCATCATTGTTACATACTTGGTATGTCAGTTGGTTTTAGCGGCGTACATATAACCGTAAAGTGCTCATTTTGACGTCAGGCGTTTACGACTCATTACGCAAAATTATGAGAGATACACAAATTTCCTGAGAGGACGATTTAATCACAATTTATGTCGAAAATAAGAAAAAAATAACTGATACAAATATAAAAATAAAAAAGACGTTGAAAACTGAGGTTAACCGCGCCCTTAAGGGTGTAACACACGGAATACTCCTATTTTTACTTAAGTTTCGCTCGCTATTCCTTTTAGCCAATAAACTGAAGCCTTGGAGCGTGCGTAATTCAAATTTGTCCACTGTTGGCCTCTGAAAATTTGCAGCGTGTCATTTCCGAACACATGTTTCTTGACTAGAAATACCGGTTTTTGCGTTTTCTATATCTAATTCAGTTTCCAACCACTAATTCCGGTACGGCATGTAAGTATATGCTATAAAACTGGACGAAAAAAAAATATTTAAAATTTTCTTTTCAATTAGCAATGATTAGTTTTAATGTGAAAAACAGGCTACGTATAATGAGTAATGCACATCGTTAAATAATAATTTGCGGATATTACTGCGACTTTTAATGAATCAGTATTGAATTTTGTAATGTGCGTAGGGCCTATATTACATTTAAATATTATGGCCGAAATAAAAACTATGTGATTTTAGGACATCATAAATAGTTTCGTATTTTTATACTTTACACACATTTTTTTTTGGACATTTGAACTTTTGGTAACTTTATGACAATTTTTAATGATGTTGTAAGCTTCGTTCTTCTCTGCAATTTTTCTTGTGCAACATACCACGAGTTAATTTACGCCAACTAATAGCTGAACTTATACGTACACAAATAAATTAGTAATAAAGAAATAGACGCCTGGCAAATTCACGGACTGTTTTGGTTGTAAGTTATAATTAATTGTGTATGTTTGTGTCAAACAATTGTCCCCTTCCTTCCCCGTCACCGACTCGTATGTCCCCTTCTTGAAGGCCCTGAACCAATAACATAGAAGTTGCAAACTGCAAGCCACCCACGGTGTATTGCTGTGTCTACCAGCAGCCAATGAACAGCTTACATCTGGCTGAGTCTATGGATAAGTGATGTCTATTAACGTGAACTACAGAATTTTTCCGATTTCTTGCAATAAGTTAACTGTGAACTTCTGTTCCAGGTCGTGCATGTTAAATCGATTACACTCGAGTAACAAAACTCAATTTCTGCGTTTCGAGTGGGAAACAAACCATCTTGTGGTTTGTGAACCATTTTAATTGGTACAGCCAATGAATATCGTTGAAAGAATCTTAGGACAAGATACGTTACAATTCTACGTTCGTTCACCGAACGTTCTTCTTTTGCAATTAGCTGTTGTCTACAGGTATACACTGTTACCACGGATAACCTGGCTACTTACCAATCTGCGACGACTGGTGATTTTGAAAAAAAAAATGTTTTAAAGCAAGATAACGTTTTTGTCGAAGAAACTCCACATTGTTTGGTTACAAATACGTCATCACTTGAACATAATTTTTGATACCAATAAATCCTACAGTTTTTAAGATTTTTGCACCGAAACTATCGCTAAGTTTATTATCAAAATAAGCTAAAGTCAATCAAAACGCCAACACAGAAATGTACACGGTATAAATGCTCGTAGTCTTGAAATTTGTCGAAGTATTCCGTTAGCAAAGACATGAGTTTTTTTTTTTGCACTGTCAAAAACAACCTATCATGGCTTCTTAACCAACATGATTGGGTGTGCAGTATGCTGACACATGCTACAACATAGTTCAACTAGCTAAGCATGATATTTAGTGTTTAAGTTTTTATTTATATCAATTCACGACACATCAGTAGTCAGGCTATCACCGGCCTTCAAGAAGCAACTCGGAGACGATAAAAGCTGAGATTTATTATTTTACAAAAAAAAAATAATCAAAGAAATTACAGAATTACTATCAGCACAGACAAAGATGGTTGTTTTGATTAAAATAGGTTGAAATGCGTGGTTGAGCTTGCGAAGTCGTTTTGCTTGAGTAACGAGCTTCCACGTTCGAAGATAGTCTAAGTCCTGGGCTTAAATGTCACTCAATTTAAGACTTAATTGTAAGCTATCTTATCTTGTTAATCGTTAGAGGGCCTGTTAATGATTAATGAGATCAAAACATCTAGCTTCTCCTAAACGTATCATTACCGTGCTGTATAGTAATTACAATAATTACAATAATAATAATATAACAGAGTACGAAAATATGTATTGTTTCAGTTGATGTAAAATCTAAGACAGAATTAAAAATAATCAGTATTTTGCATGAAATATCGAATCAGAACTATATAATGTGCTTGTTACAGTGAATAAAGCGTAATTCAGCTTTATCTTAACTTTCTTGAAACCAGTTCTATATGCGTTACATTACTGTTGACAATTGTAACTTGGCAGTTTAATATTTTATATTTTTAATTGGATCAACTTCACTCGTGTACCTCATTTACAACAATATAAGCTCACAGGTGACAGCCTGTTAAAAGACATCACTTGTAATAATCCACATAATTATGGTCCACCTGAATTGATCAATTTACTTTTAGTAAAAATAGATCGCTGGCTTTCGCGGCCATTGTCTACATTTTGGCAGCTGCAACGACTGCCGAAACGTCGCAAGACAATCTCCAGACGCGGCTCACACACACAAGCCAAGAAAATTACTTTTAGTAGGTAGGTAAAATAATATAACGTAAGGTCTTACTGATGGTTGTAATCGCAATTAAAACAATAATTTTAATATATTTTTTACGCTTTTACTCAGTGAAGTAGAGCATGCGTTTTATGCGCGGAGACAGTGAAGCGATAAGGTTCAGCTCTTCACACTTGACGGTAACAGCATCGCTTATATTCGCGACGCGCCAAACTGGCGTGCAGAGTTTCCCTACTTCTCTTTTTCTTATGGAACTTAAAGCGGCTACCCTACGATTTTATCTGTGCGAAATTTGCGGGAAAGTCCAACGCATGCTTCCAACGTTGTGTTTAACGAATACGGGTGGTATTTTTCCAGTTACAACTGTCTAAACACGTCCACAAAACAAGTTTCTAACAAGCATGTTGCATTTTTAAAATGATAGAAGCCTAATTTTAACCGTGAGTTATTTTCGTAGATAAACATATTGTGAATAAGTTCAGATGTTTCGCGTAGAAAAGAATATGAGTGACACTCTGTAACACCGTTCCTTAGTCAGGTGCATAAGCCTCATACATTTTACGTATCCGAGGCTTACAAGTGCCGGAGCAGTAAGGGCGATACAGGCAAACATGTCGCATACATTATAGCCAATACACGCAAGGAAGTATACTGCCGTGTATAGTTTATTTTGCCAGGTCGCTTGTATAAGAGTTTCTGTGGTCACTCTGCAGTTTTGTGATGTACCAACAGAGATAAAAGAAAGCAGCGTGCCCTTCTGAAACTTTAAATGTCTTGTAACAAAGTTTCCCTGCTTAATTTGACGGTGGAAGTGCCCGTTCAAGCTGTTCTCGCCTTCACGAAGTGAATATTACAAACTCAGCCAGCAGACGGAAACTAACATTTCGAAACGAAAACGTTCTCAAATTCTATCCCACCTAAGAAGAAATTTTAAGGACGTTGCACGACTTTTAAGTGACAGATATAAACGATAGAATTTCTTGAACTGTTTGGCGGACTGGGCAGACGGCGCCCTAATTTTGTCGCCGGAAGAACACCAGTCGCTAGGCCCAAGGCGAGGAGCGGCGGAGGGATACAGTATGACTTGAAAGATGGAGGAAGTAAAAGAAGCGCAGACTGCACCTCGGGCCAGTTATATACATCCTCAGTGAAGGTAAAAAAAGGCGAACTCGCTAACGGGCCCGCCGAAAGTGAGACGCGAGCGAGTCAATCCACCAAAACCGGTCGCCACGAAGTACAACTAAAAAGGAGTGTCAGGGGGAGAATGTGTGGGAGGAGGGGTTAAGTAACGGACTCTGCAAGGCTGGGAACACTTTCATCTCAACCTCTAGAGGTGCGTGGAGCCGGGCCATAGTTTGTATCCAGCATCACGACCCGCGCGCCATACAGTGGCGCCTGCAGAATTACTTACAGGGAAGGTCAGGTGTGGTAAAATTCCTACATGCGTCTGCAGTTGTTTCATTTATTTGGCATGACGTACATTCATTGATTACTCTACATTTTTAAAACACATTGAACAATTTCTCAGTATACAATTCAGAGCCAAAAACTTCCCAACAGTTTTTAAAAAATTAAATTTTCCATTTATTTGCTGAGGTAACCTTGTGGCAGATGAGGTAACCTTGTGACACTAAAGATGTTTACTTCCAGACCGTTTAGTAAAAAAAATACCACAACTGATACGTATTATTCAAATACGTAGTTTTATATTTACATAAATGTAATTTGTTAAATTTAATCAAAATTAAAAAAGAACACTTTGAGTATCACAAAGTAACCCCTTCAGTCACATAGTAACACCGCTGTATCTATCAAAAAATTAAACTATATACATTGTTGGGAAAATTTAATAGTTGCAGCATATTTCAGGTAAGAAGCCCTTGACAGTGTCGCGTAATGCAGAATTATCTGAAATTAAACATTTGAATTTGTGACTCCTCTTTCAAATAAAAAAATTTCAAACTCTGCAAGGAACTCTTAAATGTGAAAAATAAATACTATTTTACAGATCCAACGGAAAATTTGAGAAAAAAAATAAAAAATCAAATGAAATTCCTTAAGTTTATGCTACAGTACTAATAGGTTAAGCAATGAGAGTTGAAGTGAGGCACATTTTTCGAAATGAGTGATAATTTTTCTCGTGCTATGAAACGCGTAGAGTTATGAAAAGGCCCAGCGATTATTTAACGAAAATGCGACGTATGTATACGTATGTATATACATTACATTGATTGGCTAAATTAATTGTGGCCACGTGTCAACTTTCTACTCGACCATTAATAGTTCGGTAGGCAAAGTGGTGTTCAAGTGGCAAAATTGCATAATTCTATATTTGTACCACGTAGTGTTAGTTTTGTTGACGTTACTTGAGACTATGTTTTCCCTTCGTGGAAATTTGTATAATTTTTACTCTTTTCACAGCGGCATGTCAAAGATTGTAAGATACAGGAACATACAAATAACAAAAACCAATGGACTTGCTCAAATGCAAAAATTCACTCTTAAATTATCTAAGATGCGGCATATGTTAAAAGTTTTAAGAACATATAATAATATTACTTCGTATTTTTTTAAAAATTGCAATAAATGAAAAATTTTTATTATTTTCAGAACGTTTTCTTAAACACAGAGAAATTGCGTTGTGTGTTTTCATATATTTTATCATATAGACTATAATGTCTGATTTCAGCATTAATCATTTAGCTATAGTAAGTCAGTAGGTATTTGTTATTTGTTTCTTTTACATGCCGCTATGAGGAGACAATAAGAGCTGAGAAGAAATTTCACAAGTGAAAAATGTAGACACGTGTGTCTACAAAGCTAATACTGCGTCGTACAGATATAAAATATGCATATTTGTCACTTGAACACCCATAACGGATATCCTCGCCTGGCCTATGCACGGCGATGTAGCGTTTTGAGTTTTTTTCTCGAGACTGCTAATATTTCCAGGGTCTATAAATTAAAAGAAAACTAACTTTAAACTAGGTTTCTATATAAAAAACAGCACGCCTACTAGAAACACGTTTCAGGGTCCCTCAATAAGATTTACAACGGGTCCTTCAGACTGCTGCATCAACAAAATAATGCCTACCTTATCCGTTTGACTCTACGACTAATTTTCCTCACGTAAATTTGTGGTATCCGGTGTGCACAGCTTCAGTAGTTAAAGATTATTCCAAAACTGTTCGACGTACGTAAAGATAGTCTCCTTAATGACATCATTCAAAGAACTATACACGCGTGTATATCCATTTAAAGTTCACCATTACTCAATACTTCAACACTGCATATTATCTAGAGGACTAAAATGACGGAAATGGGGGTTTTTTCGTTCCTTTTCAGGTATGAAAATATTAGAGCAGAATCTTCTATTAGGTATAGCCATGTACGATATAGGTCGTTCGGGATAAATGAGCACTAAAAACGTTATCTTTGAAAAACATCACTAGCCGTTACTGCTCATAATTCAACGTTAACTATAGTTGCCTTGCTGTTCGTACGGTTGGCAGCGCAATTACGCAATATAGTTCCGTGTATTTTCCTATTTAAATACAACAATGCTGTAACAAAATCAATCGAAATAGACTTAAATGTATTTAATATAATTGTTTAACTTATTTAATTTAACTGTTATTTATAGACTTACTGACTGCACAATTTATCTTACACGCGCAATAATTAAGCGAAGTGTCCAGAGAGGTTATACATTTCCCGTCGCTAGCATTGTCGTTAGCCGTTACGCGCGGAAAGATACGATTTTGCTGGAAATAGAACATTAACAGGGCTTTTTTGAGTGTTCACTTTATTCCGAACCGCCTATACACAATTATCTATAATATTACTTCATAAAATGGTAAGGTGACCACTAAATGTCTTACAGAGGGTAGTTGTCGGCGAGAACACTGCACGCCACTTCAGTGACTTACACCTAGAGGCTAGTGTGAGGCGAGATGCGCGTGTTTCGTCGCCCTTACCGTTTCTGTAAGTCCAGGCTACGAACGTGTACATCCTCCCAGGCGGACATGTTACGACTTATTTTTCAGCGTAATGAAATCAATTAATTACTACATCACACAGACGAAACGTCGCGTCGGCGTCGGCTCGTAATTTCCGAAAAATTGGGATCTATCATAGTTCTTAGCAGTTTTACGTGACTTTTAAATAGTAAGACTTCATTCAATAAATGTTTTAAACAATTTACGTCTTTGCTTTTTATTAATGAAAACTGTACGTAACATTCAAATTTATTTATTTTCCGAATACTGATGTTTGTAGACGATTATGTGGTGTTATATAAAAAGAAATTGATAGTTAAAATGCGAATCTTGGTGTTCCGATCAGCTGTGTCTCAACCTGAATACGGGGATTGATCGCAATCCCCGAAACGTTGCATTTTTTCGTTGATTTTAACTTATGATGTGTTGTCTCTTTTTAATTTCTGTACACTGTCCACTATTTATGTAAAATCCCATTTTTTTCTCATATTGGGAATCTGGCTATTCATTGTATGTCTTTTGTATTAGGGTGTTGTCAAATTCTTGACTGAATTGTGTCTTTAGAATTCTTGCTGAGAAATACATATACACATAAAAAACAGACAGAATTCCTCTGGGATTGTTTTTCTAAACGTTTCCTGAGATTTTTTGTGTGCTTTTTTGTATTTTGTCTCTTTGTCCTTCAATGCAACTTCGGTTAACAAAACATGAGCAATGGCTTATGTTCACAAACCAATAAATACTAATTCAAAAAGTATTTACATTGTTAAATAGACTTAGAATTAATTGCCTGACAGAATTCCAATAACTTCTTTTTTTTTCAGGACAACGTTTAATAATGGTAATGATTGTACCGCAGCTAGTGATAGTGAAGTTGGTTACCAAAATATGCAGTGTCTGTAACTTTCCATAATTTTCTGAATACCATTGGTGTATGACTTACCAGTAATTTCACGGAAGTTATGTACATCGTGAATCGTATTGATTCAAATATTCTCCCCCTTCCTTCACCAAATAAATGCTGGCGGAGTTTTTACGCATGAATCACGACAGCTCGTATGCCGTTGAGTTCAGACGCTTGTGAAAAAAAAATTTAAATTTACTAGCCATTACTCAAACAGTAAGCTTGATTTCAGACATAGCTCTTATAGTAAAAGCCGCGTTATTCTGTGGGGCAACACTATAAATAAGGGTCAATTTTCCATTCAGCTTTCCACTCTGCCATGTCTATGGCTTTCTATGACCAGTATGTGTGGTTTTTAGCTAGACTACAGGTCATGGTTTTCTCGAAGTCATAGATATGAATGGTATAGTTAAGTACGAAATTAATATATTTATTTCAACTTCTCCTCTTTGTTTGCTTGAATTAAGGATTCATACGCTGCTAACATGGAAAAACATATAATGAAAATTAATAGGTAAATCTCAGCTTTCTTAATGCTGTTCTGGTGTAATAAAAAAGTATCATCCAATGAATCGAAGATATGCGTTATGCGTAATTTAGATTTTTATTTTCCGAAATACATTAATAAGAATTCTAGTGATCAATTTAATACTTAGTTCTAACCTTTAGTGGTGTATTTATTAGGCTAAAGATTAATAAAACATTCAAATTTTCGGCTAGTTAAAAGGTCTCCTTAAGAACTCCAAATCACATAATTAAAAGAATCGTTTCTCAGAAACTTGTAAGCTACGTAAATATTAATGATTGGACCTTACCGGATCTGGCTTCCTGACAGCATGCACACAAAGCCTTAAAATATTCGGACAAAATTAGTTACTCCGAATAACATTTGGTCGGTTGCTGTACTCGTGTTATTTTTTCAACCAATGAACTAACGTGGATTGTGGCCGGTGTTATTTTGCGTAAATCGTTCTCGCAATTCCAACTCAGTGACGCCCACAAATTAAACGTTTTGCGATATTCGCAGAATAAACGTTTTTTTTTTGCAGTGAAAGAAAAACTTTTCTTTGAGGCAGTTAAGTTTGCGCTAAAGAATATTGTTTACAGAAATGAATCTTAAGCAAATGTTAAGAAACGTATATTTACAATTTTGACATGCGTATTTTGTTTTTTCAAGTTTTTTTAAATAAAAAACATTATTTTATTGGTAGCAAATTTATTAGTTTAATATGTAGAAGTAGTAATATTATTTGTAGAAAGAGCAAAGAACATATTTCTCTTACAAATCATATTGTTACTTCTCCAGAACAGATTGTGTTAGGAGCAATCCAGATAGTTCCGACAGTCAAAATGGGCTGCTGTCCCTATATTTACACAAGTAACTTATAGTTCCTACAGCAATAAATTTCTTACAGTGTTACTGCTAAACTATTTGAACGGTAACAATTATTTTATTACTTTAGGTGTAAACTCAAACGAAAACTTTCTATGCCGAAGCTAAATCTAAGTTGATTCAAAGCAAGTATTTCAGAATATTGGCACCAACTTCTTTGGAATCTATTTCTTCTCTGTGTACTACACCAGCAATTCTTTTCGGTATGGTGCAACGCTTCTACAATAGCGGACTCACACTTACTTATGAATGATATAACCCTCATTAACATATATACTTAGTTGTCTCAATTTTGCAATAGAAACAACACTGCATCAGTGTGCGCATAACATACACTAATGCACAAAGCTTCGTATGGATTTCTAGACGTACACTAGTATCTGGTGTGAAATATAGTAACTATGCCAATAATTAACACTTACATTTTAACAAAGAAAAAAATATTAAAAGGGTGTGCTGTTTTAAGTATAAAACATATTCATAGAAAAAATTGAAGCGAAATAAATATGCATTATTTTTACTGGAATATTTTCCTCATACAGCAGTGCTGTTTGTTTTATGGCAGTAATTAGTTTAGTTTGTAACACGGACTTCATTACAATGCAGCGTTTAACAACTTCGCAAAGAAGTGTGCGTATGGTGATTTGAAAATGATTTACTGACGTGCATGAAAACGAAGTAAAATTAGTGCCTAATCATTAAGTAAAAGCGAATTGCTGGAATATTTTAACAGTTATCATACGTTAAATGTACAGCTTTAAGTTAAAAAAAACTCTGTAGCAGAGTCTATTTGCAGTTTTGGTATTAAATGAATTATTCATTGCAGCCAACAAAACTTGTGTTAGCCTATTGAAAAGAAGCTTTTTAGAACATTAACAAGAATGTGCTACTATTAATGTAAAATTTTTTTACAAAAATCAATAAACTTTGTTGAACAACTTTCCTTCGGGGGAGTATTTGTTCGACTCAACAATTAAGCAAACTATTGAGAAGTCACTTTCAATTCCGTTAATCAAATTGTAACCCTCGTTCATCTAGAGCAAAAAGTTTAGTAAAAAATACACCAAATGCATTTCGTACCAACAATTTCTAACTGGTTATATTTACAAAATTTTCTGTCTTATTTTATTTACGACATAGTGTGTGAACATCCATTGTCAGACCTCAGTGACCGCTAATGGCTATAAGAAATATGGTTTCCTACCGTTACGAAAGTGTTTTTGAAAGAATGTTATCCAAATTACGTGGTTAACATTTACTAGAAATGTTTTGGTATAATACTGATAAGAATCATTATGTACGTTTTCGCGGCACTTCTAGTTAATTTTGCAAAACAGTTTTACTGTTTTACAGTGGTATAGTGAACTTTCTCAACCATAGACTTGTAGTTATGTAATTAATCAAATATAACTGAACTGCATATTCACCTTTCGAAGTTCACAAAATTGAATAAATATAACAACGGAAAAAGATTTTTGAGATATCACATAACAATTTTATTCTATAAATATGTGACAATTTCATTGAAAATAGTATTTCCAGTTATCATAAATGATAGTGTACCAAAAAAATGTTACACATATTCCACTTTGCAAATAAATTAAATAAAATAACACCGATGGACTGAACACACATAAATTTGAAACAGAAAAATTAAATTTTTACTAAGTGGTATCACAACTCTTGAAACCACCCTCATATCGTTAGCATTTAAAAAAACAATGTACTTAAAATATTGGATTAAAAAATTTAAAGTTTAGATTATTAATAAAAATATAAACTCTATTCAGTCGCACCGAAACGATAACATTTTTCAGTCGGTGAATCATTTTCAACAATAAATATACGGTAATTAACTTTTTTTACCAAGTGAAAAAGTGTAACTGAATTTATTTTTAAAAATAATATTGGAGAGTGCAATGTGAACACGGGAAGGAACACAGCAGCTGGCGAAGGATGCATATCAGAGGACAGATAGGTGTGGGACGTACCTGTAGAATCATGTCTCGAAGCACGCAGCGACGATACGGAAGAGCAAACGAAGCGCTCGACGGTGTCGACGCTGGCTTATATGTCGGAGGGCGCAGGGGACTTTGGAAGGGGGAGGGGGGTGGGAGGGCTGGCAGACATTTGGAAAAAGGAAAGGCGAGTGGGTCGCCCTGGGCGGGGCTGGTTTGGTCGGCACCGTGTTGCGAAACTGCTCCAGTAGCTATAGGAACCCCTCGCCTCTCGCACAGCTTCCGGACAACCCTACCCCCTCCCTGCCTTAACCCTAGTGATCACCTACGAAATATCCCTATAAACGCTTACGGAATCCTTACTCGATCAATTCGATAAGACATCTCTCTAAAAGTGTTCAAAAACCGCGTGCGAGTACAGACATATGTAATAAAATACTTTCACCATAAGAGCTTACGAAAACCTTACTCGATCAACTCGAAAGACATCTATCTAAAACTGTTCGAAAACCTTGTGCGAATAGTCAATCTGCGATCAAAATTTCTAAATATTCAACTCGAGTTCTTCGACGGATTAACATACACCCGTGTCATTGTGCTTTTGCGAAGATTTTTTTTTTCGGCCTAAACGAGAGCAGCCATCACAAATACGTTAGGAAGTTTTGCTTGAAATATTTTTTACCGTAATAAATTTTTTTTCAAGACAAGAACTAATATGTTTTTGACTAAAAAGTCAAATAACAATAATTTCGTTAGTTACATTTAAAAAGTGTTTTCTCATAAGAGAGTTAGGTGCAAAGAAATTTTTTGCTAAGTGGTTTTGTCTATAGGCGGTTCCGAATAAAGTGAGCAGTCAAAATATCCCTGCTAAAGATATATTTTCAGCCAATTCGTATCTTTCCGCGCGTATCAGCTAACGACGGGAAATATCTAACCTCTCTCACACTTCGCTTGATGTTTACGCGTGTAAGATAAATCTTGCAGTCAGTGGGAATCTATCTAGTTTGATAAAAAAAAGTATATTAATCACATAAAATACAATATGTCGATTTCGATTGATTTTGCTTCAGTATTGTTGTATTGAGATAGGAAAATACACGTAGATATATTGCGTAATTTTGCTGCCAACCATACAAACAGTAAGGAGACTATATTTAATGCTGAATTGTATGAAATAATGGCTGTGATATTTTTTAAAGATTAAATTTTTAGTGTTCACTTTATCCCGAACGACTTATAATAAAATGCGAAACCGTAGTAAATTTAAACTTTACTATGCTTGGTAAAAGGAGAAGTTATTTTATTTGGATGTAAAAAACAACACAATTTCGGCTTTCAAATTATTTACATCACGTAACTCTGTGATTGGTCTGTTTATATCTCTAACCGATTTCAACGCAACAAGTGATAGAAATTGTCCCTGCCGAACTAAAAACATCGAGCTCTCTAACCAGTTGTCCTGCTAGGAAGTTAGGTAGATATCCGCCAGCAGACGAAACACACTAGAGTCCGTAAAAAGTAAATAGACGTAGTCTCCAGCGTGAGTACGCAAAAGATAATCAGTTTTCGGTACTTAAGGGCGCCGCCTACCCGCGCGTGAGAGTCTCAAAAGCGGCGGAGCAGTAAGGTCGACCTTGAAGCGCGCATCAAATACCGCGTCGCCTCAACGAGCCAAGCGCTGAACTAGCGTGCAAGGTTCCCGCCGAACGGTTTTTACTATGGGACACTAAGCGGTGACCATATAATTTTATTGGTGGAAAGTCTGCAACTAAGTTCAGTGCAGGTCGCAATCTGAGTTTCACTTACATCCGATTAGTACATTATGAAGGACGGCAGTCTGAAAAGGCCGTTTTTAGTCATGTTTGAGGGCTTAGAAGAAACAGTGTTTTTGTTGAGCGTGGCGTCTTAACAATGAGGTTCCAACCTTGCCTGGAGTTTTTTTTCTTTTCGTACGTTGGCACAATGGGCGCACGTGGAATATTTTCGTAGAAAATACCTGTTAACGAACACTGCGACGCGTTTGAAGCGTGGGGTAGGCAGCCGCCTTAAGAGGTATGGAAAGGCAAGACGTCGAGCAAACTATTGGAATACTCAGTCATCGATCAAATCTAACTACTCGTCATAATTCGATGAGATATTTTTGCTGGGTAGATTTTTTACTAGCGGTTGTCTGTTTTTACAGCACCAGAAGGAAGTATGCTTTGCTTTCGAGATAAATATTAAAAACGGCTGTAAGAAAAATAAGGGCTGAAACGCTTTTCTGGTGCGGCAGTGACGACACAAAACACAAGAAAGAAAGGACACGACCAAGAGGAGAAAACATGTGTATTACTCTTAATACAAGTAAAAACTAATAAAAAATTACGTAAGGAGACATCAATTGTCATCACCAGCCAAAGATTTCTCTGCATTGTTGATGTCTTATGATGAATAAACATGTTTTCTCCCCTTGTCTGTGTCCTTTCTTTCTATTGTTTTGTGTAGTAGGAAAGTGTTTCCGAACACGCGTTGCTATGTGATTTCCCATGTTCTGGCAGTACTCCATCTCTCCTGAAATTTTGTAACATCTGTACTGATGCATCATGTATGTTGGCGGGCAGTTTTAAAAATAATACGGCAAAATTTGCAGAAGTGGTATATTTCAGTCGGCGTAGACCAAGCTCAGATAGTGCAGAATATTATTTTGTACTGATACAATGTAAGTATGTGTCATTACAGTTGCGTGCTACTGTACTAAAGTTAAGGCAAGATATCGAGCCAATGACTGGAATACGCAATCGTCGATAAACTCTGAACTACTCGTCATAATTTTATGAGGCTTTTTTGCTGAGTAGATACTTTACTAGCGGATGTCTGTTTATACAGCACTAGACGGTAGAATGCTTTGCTTTCGAGTAAAAAATTTAAAACGTTTTCTAGAAAAATAAAGGCTTGAAGCCACAAAATCCATAAAAAAGGAAAACCTCAATTTTTTATTTTTATGTGATAATATCCAGGCTTCATTACTAACCTACTTTCAAAAATACTCCCGTTTTGATTTGAAAATAATTTTAACATCAGTAAAGCTTTGCGCTAGAGGTATTGGGATAGAAAAATATTTTCAAATCAAAACGCGATTATTGTGTAGCGAAGTAGGTGGTCGCCACTTTGAACAGTCATTGTAAGAAAATGTGGCATTTTCGCAAGGCACGTTCTCGTGCAGTTGCAATCTAAAATAAAATAAAAACAAAACTAATGAAACTAACCCCAATGTACAATCATTAAGAGTTAATCAGTGTTTTATCCCATTTGGAATACAACTATCAGAAGATCTGAAGAAACATGATTCTGTCCTATCGTGTAATCCGCTTTCACATACAGCAAATAAATCATGGTCGTACGACCACTTTTGAAACGCGGGTTGCATGCCTGGTAGGCAATAAAGTGCACCCTCACATGTGTTTCTTCTCAATAGTTCACATAACCATGTTGCGTGAAGGTGACTTGTATTATGCATTTGTATTTAATCTTTGAATAACAATACAAAATACCTACATGTTACACACACGTTGGTAGGACCGTACCACCCCCTCGTTTTTTTCGAAGTTGTACACCACAATAGTGGCTGTGCAAATACTTACGATCAATGTAATCATTCACAATACCTTTCTTATTGTCTAGATTTCATTTTTGTTCGGCAAAACGTCGCTTTGTAAGGGTGGATATCTCCTTTACAAGTTACTGTATGATATTTTTCGTATGTAATGTTTTCTAACCCATTTTGGATAGAGCAATTGAGCACTTCCAAACACAATGTACGCAGTTTTGCTCTCCTGGTACTCTATCGCTCCAACCAAAGCTTCACGTGCATTTTTCACGAAAACTATGAGCTCTAAGACAGTTGCAATAAGAGGACCATTTTTATAACAAAGCTCGCATTACTCAATAAAACATCGTCAAATGTTCCACTATCACGATGGTACAAACGTTTAGACCACTTAGAGGGTGGCCACCCCTGTTCTTTTAGTAATGGCTGGAGATATCAATCAGCATTTGATGTGGGTATAAAGACTATTATAACACAAATCAATGTTCAGAGTATTGTCATTTTACATAATTCTGTTTCCGATATTTAAAATAAATACGGTTTTCAAATTCGATATTATGCGGCTCATTACTCCCACAATATTACACTTAGTTACAAAGTGCCCTGCACATGTCCTACTTTATTTTCCATAAGGAATTACCTCCCTGCGTTTGTACCTGTAGTTCAGGACCATCCTATACATATACAGTATGTAACAGAAGTGATGGTCAATAATTCACACATGGAAAGTACTGGCCAAAAGAAGCTACAAATGTCCAATAAACATGGGTCCGGAAATCAACCGCTGTCGAGTTCTCGTAACAAGTCGAATTGGGAACCAACTCCAAACGCGTTTGGATTCCTAAGTAATTACGTTGGCATCACAAGGTATACGTTCGCCTATCAGGTTGTTGACGCATACGTAACTACTCCCCTCGCTCCCTACATGCAATGTAACGTACAGACAATCAGTTACGAAAGTAAAGGCACCATGGACGGAGGTTACACTGATGAAGAGTACGCTGACATGCACTTCATGTATGGCAAAGCTAATAGCAGTGCACTTCAGGCTGCACGATTGTATGAAGAAGATTTTCCTCGGCGCAGGCAGCCCGACAGACGTACATTTACGAGGTTACATCAGCGCCTTCGAGAAATTGGGAGTTTCACACATCATGTACGAGAAGGTAGACCCAGATCCATAACACCTGATGTTGAGGAAAGGGTGTTGGACATTGTACACGAACGTCCGAGTACTTCAACAAGGAGTATTGCTATCCAGGAGCGTGTGCTGAGTCATATGAGTGTGTGGTGGATTTTACATTGGTAATTACTGTATCCGTATCATCTCCAGCGTGTAAGCTCTCAACAATGCAGACTTCCCTCCTAAAGAGAATTTCTGCTAATGGATGCAACAACAGTGTACTTTGAACCCGCTGTTTGTAAGCAGTATTCTGTTCACGGATGAAGCTGGGTTTACCCGTGACGGCATTTTCAACTTCCATAACTGTCACATTTGGGCCGATGTCAATCCTAATGCGACACACGTGTCACGACATCAGCAACGTTTTTCGTTGAACGTCTGTGCCGGACTGCTCGGAGACCGCATAATTGGACCACACTTCCTACCACAGGGACTAACCGGAGATCGGTACAGGCAGTTTCTGCGTACTGTACTTCCAGATCTGCTTCATGATCATGATGTTCCACTGAACCAACGCCTGAACATGTGGTTTATGCATGACGTTGCTCCAGCACATTTTCAATTACGTGTGCGCCGGCTTCTAACTCGACGGTATGGTCAACATTGGATAGGTAGAGGAGGACCTGTGCCATGGCCTCCAAGGTCACCGGATTTAAATCCCATGGATTTCTGTGTGTGGGGTCATGTCAAAAGCCTGGTCTATGCTACTGAGGTCAACTCTCTTGAAGAATTACGCTTGCGG
>PNEQ01041563.1:0-89804 GCA_003012365.1 Medauroidea extradentata
TAAATTGAGTTCCTTGAATTGTAGTACAAGTCCCATCAGGTTTGAAATAGTTTAATAATTCAATATGTTATAAAGTTTACCTACATAGTAGGTTTGAATCAATATTCTGAGCAACATTTTACTTAATGAACACAAGAAAAATAACAATCGTTGTGTTGAACATATTCAACAGCGCCATAAAGGATTCATCACCTGACTACATGTAGCACAGATCAAAAATGTTAAATCGGGACCAGGTCCGCAACCTCCTCACAGTATTAAACATAGTACTATTTTTATTACGATTTCCCCCTCTAATATTGCAATCAGTCTAAGGTTTCAGGACTCTAGTTCATCAGGAAGTTAGTTTAAACTCGATTACAAAATTTGTAGTCTACAGAACAGCGAGACCGGGAAGACAGTTAATAAAACCCTAAATTAATACACTGTTTATTTTTACCGGATAGACAAACAAGCAAGAAAGCGAGTTTGCAAAGACGTGTCAAAATATCTTAAATTTGTGCAAGATTTGCACTTTGTGTTACTATGTTTTGCTGATAATATGATAAAATTATTATGTTTTATAGTAAATAACGTGTTTAAAATATTTTTAAAAAATGTTCCAACCGTATTGTGACTTGTGTTTAACAAGGAGACGTGGCGAGACTCGACAGCTGTCTAGTGCTGTGACGCTAGTATAGAGAAGGTGGGGTGATACCTGTCAGTGGTGACCTTGGTGGGGGGCAAGGGGAGGTCGCGATTCCGGACATACCCGAATCAAAGTTACGGAAACGTCCGAAGTTGGGTTCATCGTACCTAGGCATAAGCAACCGCCCCCTTAAGCATATTATGTGTAACAAATGTGGTGTAATTTGGTATTACGTGTTTAATATTTTATGCGGGACACACACGCTCTAACACACAGACAGAAGTGTGATGACTTGGATCTACTTGTCCCTTCAGATAGTTAGCTAATCGTACAGAAGCCACTAAATATTTGAATGAATGCCCAATTTTGTGGTATTAATTTGTCATCAATGCGATCAGCCAATGAGCAGATGCTCACTTCTTAGAGTTGCTGCCAGTGTGGACATATTTTACGCGTTCGATATTTAGAAGTGCGGAAGTGGCAAGGACGGCAAAGTTCACGCATCACATCTATACCGAATTCAATAGGCGTATTTTAGCGGTTGAATTGTACACAAGCTGTTCGCAAGCGTTTGCGGAAACTGTTTGCATTTACAAAAGATCGCTAAAATGCAATATTCAGTGAATAGAAATGGCTACCAGCATGGAGTTTCGAAATGATGTATTTGCTCATTCCATAACAGGAATAGAATTGGACTGTATGAAGCAAATCACTTCTACATGAATACGTTAGTTGGAAAATAGACTGCTGTCCCTATTTTTTTACACGTACAACATAATAAATTGTAGAAGGAAATTTAAATAATGCAGCTGCATAGAATTTAAAATTAAAATTGTGTAATTTTCTTTCAAAATAACTTAAGTCTCGGCCATATAGTGTATAAATACAGTTTGTTTCGATTTCAGGTAAAACAGGAAATAATTCTGAAGCTAAACATCCTGTGAACAAACCCTGTAACCATCCTCCTGCCTCGGTTGCCAGAAATTTCAAACACCCTCAGCCTGGTTGCAGCATGTTTGCAAACACCCTTGTAAACAGGAGCGCTAAAATGCTCTGTTCGCATGTACCGCTACCAATTCAACCGCTAAAATACGCCTAATGACCAGCATGCTAGAATCAATGTCAACTAGTTGCTACTCATTGAAACAGCAGACAATGGACGAATAGACGGAGCTTGAGTATGCATAGGACAATGGATTCTAGCATGCGGTTCATTGAACTAGTGAAATATTCTATCTAGCATCTAGGCGCTAGTCACTGACCTGGCATGCAGTCTTTCTCGCCGAAAATGCGCCTCTATTAGCCATTCAGTGGTGACCCTGTCATTTTATGACTAGGGACGTGCAAAATTGGCGTTATTACTTGGCAACAGACTAGACTTAGCTGTCCTATATACGCAGTATTACAGTATGATATGACACTGGCCGTAGTCTCCATGTGATGTCAGCTACATGTCTGACTGCTTTATAGCAGGCTGGTCACTCAAACATTTAATTATTGTATACATGCACTTCACCCGGCAGACCACGGCATTGCTTGTCTATGAGTAGAGATGGTGAAAATTCGCTAATTCAATGACCTGCGTGCTATAATCAAATATCCTATGCATACTCAAGCCCTGTCTATTCGTTCATTGTCTGCTGTTCCACTGAGTAGCAGCTAGTGGACAAATAGTCGGGACTGGAGTATGCGTAGGATATTTGATTATAACATGCAGGTCATTGAATTCGCGAAATTTCACCATCTCTATCTATGAGGGAAGTTGAAGAGTATATTACCATTTTAAGTCTAGCCTGGTGGCAAGAAATAACGTGAATTTTGCATGTCTCAATTTATGACGTCATATTAAGAGTACGTGGTAGATAAATAAGCGCTGAAAACGTCATTTGATTTCTACGTTTTCTTCGAAGCCAATATGGATAAAACACTCAACGACAATCCTAGATAATGGTATTTGCCAGCTTTACGAGTAAATATTTATCCAGAATTACTAAATTCGTTACGCGTGATCTCTTGCGCCGCAGTTAAATGCACGAGGTTCCGGCGTCAGAGATTGTGCCTCAGAAGTTCGTAACACTGGAAACAATTTTGTTTTAAAAGTTGGCTGAAACTATTGCCTAGGATTGCTATTGTTTAATTTTTTCGCAAGTTGTCTTCAAGAAACCTACATTTATAGTTTAATGCACTTAGCGTTGAATTATTTACAACGCCCTCTTAAAGATAAAGGCTTATCGTACACGAATGAACATTTAACAAGACCCCACTCTAAAATTTTTAATATAAAAAAAAGGTTTGGAAATTTACTCAGTTTCACCGTTTCTTGCCTCTAGAAAGTATGATTTAATGTGTAGTAGTGAACCTAAAGTAAGTGTAGACACGTGTAAATTTCTTTGGATGTTATTCATAAGCTGACTTCACTCATGCGCGTTGAGAAATTCTCGAATAATCTAATAACGACAGAAGCACAGCATATCGCACGAGGACAGGCGGCAACCTTAAGTACGTAGATATTTTTGTAGGTTCGCCTACAGGTCAGTAAACCAGATAATTTTTCCTGTATCTATCTAAAAAGCTTTATATTTAAACCTTGTGTAATCGGCTGCTGCGCGATCTAGAACAATCCTAATTGGTCAAGCGCATTTCTGGTGAGTATGCTTATCAGTTGCCCCATTTTACTAGCTTGCGTATATGTATTTCACAAAAAAATAATGTGGTAATTCCACTTATGTAGCCATGTGTGTGCTGTGCTCATATCTCCCAGTACAATCAACCGTGCAACACCGGAGTCCCGGACCTCCGGCATGCTAGTATCTTTGACCGTGGGTCAAAGCTCGCGGGTCGATCGTGAGGCAGGCGCAAATCGAAATCGTGTCCCGACCATCCTGTAAGTCAGGGGTTGGCTGGGAGGGGTGTGGGAGTGACGTCACGGCCCAACAGTTGACGTCACTGTTAGCGGGCCTATTGTAAGGGCAGGCTACATGCATTCTTCTGTGGAGAGAAGTCTTTGGATGACCCCTATTAGTAGGGACTGGGAAAGTTCGCGAATTCAATTACCTGTAGGCTAGAATCCATTGTACTATGCATACTCAAGCCTCGTATATTCGTTCATTGCCTGCTGTTCCATTGAGTAGCAGTAGGTGGACAAAACGGGGCGTGAGTTGGAATATTGCAATGGATTCTATCCTGCAAGTAAATGAATTCTCGAATTTTTCCTGTCCCTAACTATTGGTAGGGACCCTTGTTTTTCGCGAAAATAATTTTGCCTCACTTTGTTTCCGTGCCTTATGCGCACAGCTGCAGTTCTGCTTCGTGGTATGTGATTGGATATTTTAACCGTCGCGAGCCTTGGGATTACCGGCAAATCCCAGACGTGTGGCGTTGCAGGAAAGTTTTAGTAATTGGCTCAGTCAAATGAGATACGGCTCTTCATACAGACACGCTGCCAATAACCATGAAGCTGAATTGCAGATGTGCACGTAAGGCGCTGAAAGAAACTGGGGCAAAATTCTTTTCGCGAAAAAACAGGGTCCCTACCTGTTGGTATTGTTATAGTCAGAGCTAGTGATTTTCGGGGAACATAATATAGCAACAATATGTTTCAATGTCTTACGTGCACATCTGCCGCTTTGCTTAATGTTTATTGGTATAATGTGTTAGTAAATAGGGGCGTGGCTCATTTGACTGTGCCAATCAGGAACAAGGTTACTGCGACACCACTTGTGTGTGGTTTGCGGGTAGAGCCCCATGACTCAGAGAGTTAAAGACAGCCTTCCACAGGCCACGAAGCAGAGATGCAGATGTACACATAAAGCATTGAAACAAATTAGTGCAAAATTCTGCTCACCAGCAATCCCTGGCTGTATTTAAAGTTACTTGTATTTTAGCTTGCTGCACTTGTATATTTAAAATAGTCAGGCGTTAAGTTTACACTGTACCCGTGATCTCAATTTGTTGGTTTTTAATAGTCCTATACAGCTGGCGCATAAACTTTGTTGCTGCGTGTTAGGAGAAAGTATTTTTTTTTAAGAAATACCACTAAACGTGTGTTCGATACACATTTAAAACTATGCTTCTGTATTTTTATTTCTAGATATAATGCTTAGAAACATGGGTTTCGGGCACCTCAAAATTGCTAAAAATTGCTCTTTCAGACTACTGTCACATAAAAAAATATCATTCGGATTAGTAAAACCAATATTGAGAAGCATGCGCTGGACCTTGCTACGCACTTTCCGTAAATTAAAAAAGGAAGTTCATCTCTTAAAAGAGTATGGTAGATAAATAAACGTAAAAAAAACAATTGATTTCTACGCTTTTCTCGAAGCCAATATGGATAAAATACTCAATGACAATCCTAGATAATGGTATTTGCCAACTTTATGAGTAAATACTTATCCAGAATTACTAATTCCTTACCCGTGATCTCTTGCACCGCAGTTAAATGCACGAGGTTCCGGCTTCAGAGATTGTGCCTCAGATGTTGGTAACACTGGAAACAATTTTGCTTGGAACGTTGGCTAAAACTATTGTCTAGGATTGCTATTTTTTAACTTTTACGAAAATTGGCTTCAAGAAACTTACAGTTATAGATTAATGCTTTTAGAGTTGAATTATGCACCACGCCCTCTTAAAGGGCGGTTCACCTCAGTTTTCAACGTCTTTTTAAATGTTTATATTTGTTCCAGATATTTTTTCTTATTTTAGTCATAAACTGTGACTAAATCTTCCTCTTCGAAAATTGTTGTATCTCTCACAGTTTTCGCGTAATGAGTCGTAAACGTCAAAATTTGCACTTTACGGTTTTATGTACGCCACTAAAACGACTAACATACCAAACCGAAAAAAATTCACAGTGTATAATTATGTTGGAGGCTATGATTTGATATATATATATATATATATATATATATATATATATATATATATATATATATATATATATATATATATATATATATATAAACTAAAACTAATAATTTTTAGTATTTTAAAAATTCATTTAAATTTTTTTAAATTTCATTTAAAAATTCAGTATTTTTTACTAAATACAAAAATATTTTATATTTTGTTTTTATGTGTGTCATTTCATAGCCTACAACAGTTTTATACACAGTGAAATTTTCTGTTTGGTAAGTCAGTTGATTTTAGTGGCGTACATAAAACCGTAAGTGCAAATTTTGACTTTTACGACTCATTACGCGAAAACTATGAGTGGTACAACAATTTTCGAAGAGGAAAATTTAGTCACAATTTATGTCTTAAATAAGAAAAAAATATCTGGTACAAATATAAAAATAAAAAAGACGTTGAAAACTGAGGTGAATCACGCCCTTAATGCACAACAGGATAAAGTCTACGACCAAAACACTGAACGCCGTCTTCACGCCCAGCACATAAAGGTGACATGGTTGTTGACTCTCGAGCCATTCTAGCTCTTATCGCCAGCCTGTTTCCCTATCCTCAGACGCGCCATCTAGCGCCCGCTGTGTAGGGCTCGTCAATCGTAATGTTCGTTTCAGATTATAAATACAATGTGTACGTCTGGACAACCAATTTTAATGTATATACTCGTTACCATTTATGCACTATATTTTCTTTGTGTGTCAGTGCGTCCGCCTGCCAGCCGCGTGTTTGTGTGACTGAGGCACGGCGCCAAGGGCCCAGAGCCAAGGGCGATGTTGACCGGCTCATTTGGTATGGTATCACCTCTAACGCCTGACACAAACGGCGAGCAGTGGTATCGTAGATCACTCGCCTAACCACTTTTAGTGGTGACTATCTTTATTTTTTGTGTAAAGTTTTAAGGAACGTCCATTGCATGTTTCTAGAGTTTGCTTTTACACGAATCTTATGAGTTTTTTTTTTTTTTTTTTTTTTTTTCAGAGATAACAGGTTGAAGTAGCTGTTTTTAGCCATTTTGAGGAGCTCCAAATTTATTTTTTTTAGTCTTCGTGTCGCTTTGAAACTATCTTTCCGTCATCGTTTAAAGAACACATGTGGAATAGTCTTCTAAAAAAGTTTTTATGAATACACTTAAACCTGTTTTAAGCGTGACGTAGGTGGCGCCCTTAAATTAACTTTGTGGTCTGTAATAAAATATTAAATTTTATTCTAATTGTTTAAAAATTATATTCATGCTAATATTACAAAATTAATACACATATGTAAAAGATCATACACATAAAATTGGTATTACAAGCAAATGTTGTTATTTTCAATTTGAAACCAATATAACAACTTGAAAACCAAGAATTTGTGTATCAGTGTTATAGTTGTATCTTAACAGCTACCAATTTCTGTAAAATACTAATACTTTTCAATTTGTAGCACTTGACGTATTCTGTTACACGTTTACTCACTTCATTATATTTAGCAACCAACATTTTTTGTTACGAAGTTTGGTACCGTGTTCGTTCTCGGGTGTGTATAATAAGGTAGTCATAGCTCTCATGTTATTGGACATGTTATTTTGGTTCTGTTATCACGATATTTTTTTTTTTGCCTAAACGATAGCAGATATAAAAACTATTCGTAAGTTTTATTTGATTTGGCTTTCACTATGTCGGCCAATTTTTCAAGACTGTAAATACTATGGTTTTACTAATTATGCTACGCAATTTTCGATGGTTAAATTATTAGACGAAACCGTATAATTTCTTGCCTTGAAAAAATTAACTATAGCCATAAAAAAATTTAAACAAATCTGTTTTTCAGATTTGTGATATCTGCTTTCGTTTAAGTTTGAAAAATATATACCGGTAAAACAGTATATAAGTGGAGCATGGCCTTAAACAAAGATAAGCCCGAAGTATGCTACAACTCTTCTTCTTACCTCTCCGTCATACCAACTTTAGAACACACCCCATGCGTAACGGAGACAGACCTTTCAGAATTGCCATGTTTATAATGAAATGTCCGTTACTAGGCTACATTTAACTTTTCAGTATACCGAATAAAACATTTTTTAAGGACGTGTGTTATTATAGATGCATAGTTTCATTAATTTTTTTTGTTTTGTTTTCATTGTAAAAGTTTTCCGATGGAGGTGGGAAACTTCGGCAATCTTCGGTTAAGGAATTTTGTTTTCTCTATTTCAGTTAAGAGCCCTACACAGCAGGGACTAGATGCCGCGTCTAAAGTTATGGAAACAGGTAGGTTATAAGCGGTAGACTGGCTTGTGCGCCAACAAATTACTGTATCGCCTCGATAAGCGGGACGTGAAAACGGCGTGCAGTGGTTCCAACGTTGGCTTTTTTAAAATAATAATATCGAACTTTAAGAGGTTACCCTACTTTTTTTAACTAACTTAAAGTGGGTAGTAACGTCTAGCACGTGTTTCTCTGTTTTTGTTTTACGATTCCTGTTGGTATTTTATACGCGACAGCAGTCTGAAAAAGCCGTTTAAAGCCATTTTGAGCTGCCTCAAAACAATGTTATAAATAGAGCCAGTGATTTTTGGTGAACAGATTTTTGCAACAATTTGTCTCAATACCTTATGTGCACATCTGCAGTTGTGAATCGTCTGTGATTGGATGCTTTTAACTCTCAGCGTCTCGGCGTTCTACCCACAAATCACATACGTGTGGTATTACTGTAACCTTGTTATGATTGGCGCAGTCAGATGAGTGAGCGGTCACGGCACTAATGCATTCTGCCAATAACCATGAAGCACAGCTGCAGATATGCACATAAGGTATTGAAACAAGGTGTTAATAAATTCTTTTCACCAAAAATCACTTGCTCTAGTTATAAAGCACGATATCTATAAAATTAAAATATATAAGTATAATTTTAAGTGGGTTTTATTTTATTAGATAAAGGTATCGAACACACGCTCAGTAGTATTTCATAAAAAAATAACTTTCTCCTAGCACGCAGCAACAATGTTCATGCGCCAGCTGTATAGGGCTCTTAAGGGTGATCACGTGGTAAAATGCATAATTTAATGTTGGTACGACAAAGTGTCAGTTTTATAGACTTTAGTTGTGACTACATTTGCCACTTGTGAAAATTTGTAAGCTGTCATAGTCTTCCCATAGCGACATGTTAAAGTCAAAATTTGCCAGTTACAGGAACATACAAATAACAAAATAATAATAATAATAATACAGATTTACTCGAAGGAAGTAATTTACGCTGAAATAAGATGTTGTTGGTCATATGCTAAAATATTTAAATACACACAACAGAGCGTTTCTGTATATTTTTAAAAATTGCAATGAATGTAGAAAATTTTCATTTCTTTCTGATTTTATTTTTATTCAAAGGGATATTATTGCGTGTTTATAAATGTTTTAGCATATTGTCCATAATATATATTTTCAGTGTAAATTATTTTGTTAGAGTAAGTCGGATTCTGTTATTCGTATGTTCCCGTAACGTGCTAATTGCGACTTTGACATGCCGCTATGGGAAGACTATTAGATGTAAAATGCTTTCACAAGTGGAAAATGTAGTTACAATGACGTCTATAAAACTGACGTTATGTCGTACAAATATTAAATTATGGATTTTTGCTGGCGCTGGAGCCAGCCCTGCCTATTGTTGAGCCACGGCGGCAACAAACAGCTTTCAGCGTGGGAGCGATCTCTCCTGCAGGGAGGGGCGGGGCAGGCGCTTCTTTTTTGTTTGCTCTCCGGTCGTTATCGTGTAGCGAGGTAGTGCTAGCGGCCACCCAATTACAGCTCGTCGCAAGACTTCAGAAGTCGATGAGGACAGCGCGATAGGGAAACGACACACGGCGATGAGAATGAGACGGCGGCGAGGGGGAGGAAGAAAAGAGCTGCGTTAATGATACCGTGAGAGGGTTTCTGCATACAATGCTGCCATGACGGCAAAATAAGACAAGAAAATGTGAATAGGTTTGAGGAGTCACGGTTGCTGCAGTTGAATACGTGAAACAATCGTGAATAGAGATGATAGTAAATAGCGAAAATGTTTTGTGCCAACGTAACCTTGAAAACACTGTGGTTTCTTGCGAGATGTATGATCGCGTGATATACGTCTGACACAACGCTAACCAATAAAAGGCATCAAATATTACAATAGCGGTATTCCTATAAGCTCAGTCAAACAAGTCCCATGTACAATAAGAAATCAGTGATCTTTTCATAGGCTGAACGTATGTTGAAACACAGCAGATAGTTTAGATTTTCTCGCGATAAACCATCATCTCTAATCATATTTCTAATGTATAAAGCTCATGTTTGTAATACATTTCGTAAGAGGAAAAGTGAATTAGTTGTTTGTGTACTATGTGAGCAGCAATTTCGTAATCTAACATTTTAACTAAAGATTTTACAAAATATTACTGTTACAATAGTTAGCTGAGTGTAATGGTACTGAGACCTGGGTAAGCCTATACATTTTTATATTACATTTTAAAATCACCTTCGTCGATGTAGTAAATATTTACTTATGATGACATTGAACATATGCCAGTGTTGCAGGTAGGGTTAGAGCTACTTCAGTCTGCAATCGTTCATTATAAAACGTGGTGTTTAAGGTTTTTATTTTGTTTTGTTTTTTAAACCAGGAATTGGCTACTCCAGTAGAAAATTTCATAATTCAAGGTGCTATAGTTCCAATAAAAACAGTTTTCTACTCTTAAATACACAAATAGACTTTAAAGTATTTAAATCTAGATTATGAAATGTAGTTAGCAATGTTAGCGTAGTTTTAATTTGTAAATTTCGTTCCATGTATGTTATAGATTTACCTTTTTTTTTCCAAAATCATTTTTGTGTTATGTATTATATGTGTGTTATGCATGTGAAACAATAAATCAATAACCTCACATTATCAGTACTTGTGGAAAAAGTAGAACTAATTTTGTTACTGTGAATTCGTAGTACGTAAGAGATAATTGAATAAATACTTCATTAAACATTAGTTGAAGAAGTGACGATAAGCAGGACGTTTTCCTGGCACCATGAATTGATAACCGTACGTAATCACGAATACAAGAAGAAGCACTTCTAGTCGTTACTGCTCGTATCACAACTATGGACACCGCCCTTATTGTTAACATTAATGAACTGTTGTAACACAAACCTTGCAATGCAGTACACCAATCATGCCCTGTATTGTGCGTTGCCTACCTGTTAGGCACAATCTTTCTGTTTTGAATAATATTCACATTGATTTCTATAAAAAAAATTCACCTCAGAGTGTTACGGCTGGACGATCTATTTGTGTTCATTAAGACGTACATATTTCATCATCTTTATGACTTAGTGAAACATTATGTATATATGTCATTACAGTGACATGTCGTTGCAGATAATGGAGTGTGAGACAAGAAACGTAGCTAAAGAAAAACATTCCAAGGAAGGTTGTAATCAATATATGTACACACAAACATGAAATATGAAAACACTCAATTTTAGGAATAAGCTTTCATAGTTATGCATGGTATATTATGAATAGAGCCGTGAACTTTTCATGAAAAGAGTTTTCCCCCAGTTTGTTTCAATGTCTTACGTTCACATCTGCAGTTGTGCTACATAGTCTGTGATTGGATCTTTTAACTCTTACGTGTCTTGCAGTTATAAATGTAAATCACAGACGCGTCGTGTTGCAGTAAACTTATTGTGATTGGAACAGTCAAATTAGAGACAACACTACACACAGACACTCTGCCAATAACTATGAAGCACAACTACCTATGTGAACGTAATGCACTGAAACAAATTCTTTTCGCGAAATGTTCATGGTGCTAATTATGAATAATGAATACGATCTTTGAAAGAACTATGCAATGGGAGTGCATGACTGGATTTATTTGCTTTGACATACTCCATTGCGAAACAAATGACTGTCAAAAGAAAACTAAAAATAAATAACGACAAGAAAACATAAATAAGCGGAGTATGCTTCAGTCAATAGGATACATACACACCATGAAATTCCAAAACTGGAATCTGGTCAGGTAAAACAAGGAACAAACAAAATATGACAGAAATAACAAAAAATATAAAAAGTTGGCATGCGACACAACGATGAGACGAAAACAAAAACACAAACAGAAATACAGCAAACGACACAACGATAAGACTAAACTGACCAGAGACTTATCTGACCAGATTCCAGTTTTGGAATTTCATGTTGTGTATGTATCCTGTTGACTAAATCATACTCTGCTTATTTATGTTTTCTTGTCTTATTTTTATTTTTAGTTTTCTTTTGACAGTCATTTGTTTCGAAATGGAGTATGCCCAAGCAAATAAATCCCGTCATGAATAATGAATAGTTTTGCGAATTGGTTTGAGGAAAAGTTGGACTTGAAACACTTTTACACTGAGATAACTTGTACGATTCGCTCAAGTGAAACAGCGAGGACTTGTGTTGACATCGCTTGTCTCCGGACACTCACCTAAGAGTCATTCAACCCTGGAAACTTTGCCGTCCCAAGTTGTTTAAAAATACCTACTCCAAGAGCAAGAAAGACACTTTAATTAGCAGTTCATGATGGATTCATATAGCGCAATTTGTATTTTCAGTCCTTTATTTTTTCCTTTCACTCCTTTCGTTATAGAGATTTTTATTGCTTCACTTTAATTGGCGGCATCTTGTTTGTACCGTGACTGTTACACTGTACGCCTGAATTGAGGGGAAAAAGTGGTTTGCGCAGTAACAGCACATCATCCAAGGTAAGAAATTATGTTATAGTCAGATGTTGGTTTCCAGTTTTCACGTTACACTCAGCTGTGCGTCTTTAATGAGGAAGAAACGAGCGAATCCAGAGATACTTGCCAATGACTTTAATCACTCTGCGTGTTCACCTTTACTCTTTATATTAAAAAGGCTCGCGCCGATAATGAAGTGTAAAGTACACCCTAAAGATTTTTTTACTTTCGTTAGCAACAGAGTCAAGTATTTTTTTTACATAATTCTCTCTTTTTGTACCTAACTGCAAGGAACTATCTTCCGATTATTTTGATCAGTACTATTGAAGAAGATCAGACGGTTATAGAGTGGCCATTAAAGTTTATTATTGTTTAACAGCTGTAGAAGAATTATAAAATAAGTTTTACTTATTTGTTCAAATCTGCTTCATGTGCTTCAGTTGACAGAAACACGAGTGCTCTAAACTTGTAGACGTACCCCAACGCAGAAATAAGTTATATCGCGAAAGTTGTTTGTGCCAATATAGCCTTGAAAACGCTGTAGTTTCTTGTGACATGTATAATTGGGAGATATACGCTTGACACAACGCAGCTGTCTGCAGACCAATAATGGATATCAAATATTACAATAGCGGGATTCTTGTTGGCTCAGTCAAATGGGGCATCAGCTTTACGTGGAAGCTAAAGTCAGTAATCTATTAATAAGTAGAGTCGCGATTTTATGGCGAAAAGATTTTTGCAACATTCGGTTTCGATGCGTCACGTGCACACCTGCAGCTCTGCTACATCGTCTGTGGTTGGATGATTTTACTCTCACTAGCCTTGGCAAATTATAGACGTACAGACTCACAATATTCTTATTCTGATTGGTGAAGTCAAATGAGAAACGTATCCGAACAAAGACACGCTGTCAATAACCTTGAAACAGAACTGCCGATGGGCACTTGAGTCACTGAAACAAAGTGGGGCAAAAATCTTTTCGCGACAAAATCGTGGCCCTATTCATAAGTTGAACGTGCCTTAAAAACCAGCAAACAGTCAAGTTTTCCGGCGAAAAACCATCTTCTCTAATCAAATAACACGAGAATTGTTATTATTGCGAAAGGGTTAATAGAAGATTTACTATCATTAGATATGGTGAAATTTCGCGAATTCAATGATCTGCATGTATGTATCAACTATCCTATGCTTACTCACTCAAGACCAAACAATTTGTCCACTAGCTGCTAGTCAGTGGAACAACAGACAGTGAACGAACATACGGAGCTTTAGTAGGCACAGGATAGTTGATCCTAACATGCAGGTCAATGAATCAGCGAAATGTCACCATCTCTAACTATCATTATCGTAGATAAACTTCACGGAAAACATATATTTGTGTTGCTGAAACGCGACACACGTTACAGACTAAACAAGTCTGCTGCATTTTTCTACGTCCCATCGCTCTTAAGTAACTGTGGTGGTTTTGTGTTCGACTATTTTTGTATGTCTTCGTTTCTTATGTACCTTTATTTAAAGAAGTATGATTTAGTATTAGGTTTCTGCAAATTCGCCATCCAGTGTACACATGTCTAAGTACATCGTGCAATCACTAGAGACCGGAATATTTCGCGGGTTCAACGACGAGCAGGCTAGACTCCACAGTCCTGTGTACACTTTGTCATAGCCATCTTTAGTAGAAGGCCACGGCCTTATATCGGGCAACCCTGCCAGGAAGGGTCATTTTAACACTTGCTTTGTCTCGAGAACGGCAGTGGCTCCCCCTGATTCGCTGGTATGTAGGGCAGGCTAACGAATTAGGTACAGCCATTGCCTTTGATGAGCTAAAAGAAGTGTTATAATGACCCTTGTGTGCAGGGTTGCCAGATCTAAGGCCGCGGCTTTTTTCATAAAGATGGCGTTGACTCTGTTCAGTGGCAGCTGATTTAGTGAGTGGACAGTTGTACTTCGGACAAGGTAACGAGGTAGTCTGTGAGTGTCTTCATGCAGGTATGCTGTCAATTCACTATTCTCTCGAAATTATGTTATGACTTGTGATCCAATAGTGGAAGTAATATATGGGTAGAGATGTATGACATCTAACGTCTTCTCTAATGAATTCGCGAAATTTCCGGGTCTCAAATAATGCGTCAAAATATGTGTTCCACATAGTCGTAGCCACGACAATATCCCCTACGTGTACGCACATATAAGATATTTTGTGATACCAAATATTTAAAACCATACACATAGGAGCTTTTATACTTGTACTTTAACTCTTTGTGGGTACGTTTCACACGCAGGAGGCGTAGGCATTTCTATAGCGATTGCCGTTACAGTATCCATTGCAAATGCAAACTAAATATTGCTCATTTTTGCACATAGGAGTTATTGTCTTGGCAACGACGATGTTGTTTACAGACTCTAAGCGGTAAGGACTATTCAGGTACGTGTGTCGAACACAGAATCGTCTTTACGCGCATGGCACTGAATCATTTGCAGCAAGTGCCGTCAGCACCTCTCACTGGGAAAATTGTCTGCGTTGAACTTATAATTTGTATAGAGACTCACGAAATACACATTATTATTTGTGACACACTAAGACTCCGCTGCCTTGTACATATCAAAGAACAATCTGCGATTTCATTAGCCACGAGCTTCTACGTGATCTTATTTACGTTTGTGTTCGCTTGATATGAGGTTGAAGTCTCTACCACAGGACTTTTATGTTTTGGCGAGGACACTGTTTGCCAACGGAAGAAACCAAATGAAAGAGCGTACATCTGTTTGGAATCTAGCCTTCAAGGGCGTAGACAAGGAGTGGGGGTTCCATGTTCAACCTCCCCCCCCCCCCCGAAATATGATGGACAAAAAAAATCCAACCGTGCAATTTAGAATTTATCAATAAATTTCGTATGTACCACTTTTTCTCTAGATTTATACTAATAAACTAGTACATTTGTTAGGGAGTATTCAGAGCAACTATTAGTGATATTCTTCACTCAAATATTTTTCACCTTTAAAAACTTAATATTACTACCTCTGGTATAATTCAATTTTTCGATACTAGAAATGTTTAAATAGCCCCAGTATGCACCTTCAAACCGAAATTTTTTCCGGGGGATGACCCCCGGAACCTCCGCTTTGACTGTGGTGATCGGCGTTCTTTATAAATTTTCCCTATTACATCCCCCATCCCCCCCAAACTCAAATCCTAGCTACGCCACTGAGCTTGTTCACAGAAAATAACACGATCTTCGCACTTTTTTTTATTGCGTAAATGCAATAACTGGAAGTATGTAAATATTGTGTTTTTATTTAGCGACCGGCTTGAATTCACTGACCTATATTGACAAGAACACACTCTGTGACGTTATTTGCCCGGGGATTGTGGTATATATTTGTGCCCCCGCATTACAGAATAGTGAGCATTTAAAGATGACTCGATATCGTTGGTTGTAAACGTGCTTCAGGCGAATCACAGTAACTGCCGGCCAGCAGTAGAAGTTATATGAGCGAGAAGTAAGCTCTGATGTCAGATAGTAACGCGAAATTGGCAGGTGTTTAATAGTAACCACCTCGCGTTTGTATTGTGCTGCAAGTATTGCGTGCCGAGCGAAGGTTGAAATACCTGTTTATACTTATTCCACCTCCAACCAATATCAGGTTCATACAAATTTCTCGCGTTCAGTACCTGCTAGATATCGCACTGTTGTGTCAGTTCACTATTTATAAACAAATACGTACACACAAAACCGTCTAGAACTGTTATCACAGAAGTGTGTCATTGCATGATTCAGAGGAATTTTCTAAGTTTCAATAAGTGGCAAGGTTTCCAACTGGCGAATATATTGTTTTGTCAATGATGACTGATTAAAAAGTTAAAAAAAAAAAAAAACATCTGATTGGGTAGCATAATAAGTTAGTAAGTATAGTTCACTATTTAATCAATACAAATTCTGCTATTTAATGTGTAATTTGAAAACTGTATTTTAAATCAGTAACAGAAATTTCCAGTGGTGGCTCATGGGTTGTTGCTGGGGGGCTTCTGATAGTCGGAAATGTACACTCTTGGTGAACGCACCGTAGACCAACGACTATGAAATATTTGCCGGCTACTAGATGTGTTGTGACCACTCAGTAGTAAGAGGCACCTGCACATCAGCGTGTCAGTGGCTGTAGAGTCAACCAGCGCACAACACTGTACAGTTCTTGGCAACTGCAGTCCTGCCTGGCAACAACCCACGAGCTGCCACTGAAAATTTCCTTCCAACAATGTTACGTTATTTTTGTGTTTAGTAAACAATGTAAAGCCGTTTCCAAATCAATCTTGCTGTAAAACCTTTTATTTGCTTGTTTATTAACGTGAATAATGTGTTTTGATAAGTTACACTTAAGTGTACAGTAATGTTTACAGTCAGTGAGAAATTGTGAGCAGCACTTAACATCGAGGTCTTAAGCGTTGGTTAGGGGGTGACGTGAGGTGAGTATGGTGCTGCGCCGGAATGAAGGGCGGGGGAAACGGGAGATCACCGAGAAAACTCGCTGACCAACGGCATCGTCTGGCACGACTCCCACATAGGAAAATTCGGGGACGAACTCCACCGGGAATCGATACCGGTTCGCCTTAGTAGGAGGCGAATGTTCTGACCATTCGGTCACCGCGGTGCCCCAGTAATGTTTACATCAGGCCTACATAGTTATAAGTAGTCTTGTTATTCGGTTGTTGTGGATATTTGAAATTTGGAATGTTCAGTTTCGCTTTGCTGCTCTATATGGAGTTCCACTGCTTTAACAAATTAATATTATTCGTTAAACAGTAAGTTTATTGCTAATAAAGCAGTGTACAAAATTAACTCACATCACTGGTACCATACAAAAACGAATAGTCACTTTCACGGCAGCTCAAAAGTTCAAGTATTCACGTTACGTGAGAGGATAGCTAACTCCCCCGTATGACAGTTCAATGGCCGACTTTGGTGCGAGTGGTTCGGGGTTAGAATCCCAGTCTAACTGTGTGTAAAATTTGCGCTTGTCAGTTCGAGTTAACTGTTAAAGTAAAAAAAAAACCTGTCACAACTAGGGAATTGTCAGATTACAAAGTTGTAAAGGAAACAAGTGGCGATGTTTGGCTTGTTTGCGATGTTGCGACCTAGCCAAGAAGCACAACATTTTAATTAAAAATAAAATAAAAGAGGACAGAGTGTAAGCACAACTTTCCAAAGTACTTGAGTTTGAATCCCAGTGGTATATGCCTGATTTTTTTTTTTTAAATTTTGTAGCATGCTTTATGGAATTGAGCGTATCACATAATTACGAAGAAATCTGAATTTTATTTACTGTAAAATTACACTTTACATTTAACTCTACGTAAAACGTTTCGGTCACTTTTTCAATAAGTGGGAACCTCTGACTCAATCTGTGAGTTTATTTTGCTGATGCAACCTGTAGTTTTACACTGCTTTCCTTATGGAGCAGTTTCAACAATTTGAATCTGTGGAAATTCACTTGAAAACTATGAATATTCGCAGTTTCCATTTTATAGTGAAATTTTAACTTACCTAATTGAAATTCTGAGCCAAACTCTAACGACCATCTCCCTCCCCCCCCCCACCCCTCTCTTCGCAACCAACCAGCCGTTTCATTCTTTCACTGATTTTTTGTCTCCCTTCACTGGCCATCACCACTCTTCCGTCTGAATCTGTGCAGTTGCTGACTGGCAGTAGACGGCCGACATGGATAGGACTGTACTAAAGCTAGGGCAGAAGCACTCTGCTGTATGTTTTCTTCAAAGTTCCTAGTCCAGTAAGAGTAGGGAAATAAACGGATTTGCGAGATACTGCATATATTGCGATTTTGGATTACCTATTTTAGTGCTCGATGGAGTCGCTTATCATTTCGACAACTCGTTCTTTAAATAATGTTTAACGACAACACAAGCCAGCTTTTTTGGTACGAAACGAATTTCAGTTTGAGGAAACTTACTGCAAGTTCCTTGCTTTCAATATTCCAGACCTACTGTTAAATTTATATTTATCGTCGATTCAGTTTTTAACCGATTGTGAGTGATGGTTACTTCTGGAATAACCGCGAACGTGAGTTTTAGTGAAAGACTACGTGCAATCAGTGATTTTTGGTGAAAATAAACTAGCAGTTAGGTTTTCCAACGCCTTGCGCAGTTCTGCTTCATGGTTATTGGCAAAGTTTATTTCTGAATAGGCGTCGCTCATTGGACTGTGCCTAGCAGAACAGGGTCGCTGCGACACCACACGTCTGTAATTAGTGGGTAGAATACCAATGCGCTGAGAGTTAAAAACATCGAATCAATTACCATGAAGCACAGCTACAGATGCATGCATGCATAAGACATTGATACAAGTTGGTTTCAAATTATTCTCACAAAAAATCGGAAGCTCCAAACGTGTTTTTCGAAATTACTTCTGGCAAGTGCAGCCTTGAAATGACCGCATCTAACAGTTTCCGATGTCTAAATAGTAGGCCCCACGGTTTTTTGTGAAAATATTTCTGCAACAACTAGTTTCAATGACTTAGTTCCACCTCTGTACTACTGCTTCTTTGCTATTGGCAGATTGTCTGTGTGTAACGACGTTTCTCATTTGACCCTACCAGTCAGAATAAGGTTACTGCGGGTAACACACAGCTGTTATTTGCAGTACAGCTTTAAGACACGTGATAGTTAAATTCAGCTAATCACTGACCATGAATTAGAGCCGCAGATGTGCACACGAGGCACTGAAGCAAACTTCTGCAGAAATATTTTCACCAAATATTGTAATCCCTACCTATGTGCATATATACAGCTGTACTTCATTGTGAGCGATTGGCTGTTTCTAATTCTCAGCGTCTAGTGTTCTACACGCAAATCACAGACGTGTTGTGTCGCAGTTACCTTGTTCCTGTTCGTACAGTCAAATGAGCCACGTCTGTGCAATAATACATTCTGCCAATAACCATGAAGCAGAGCTTCATATGTGCACATAAGAAGGGCGCAGTAGTTTTCGCGAAAAAAATTTTGCCCCACTTTGTTTCAGTGTCTTACGTGCACACCTGCAGTTCAACTTCATGGCTATTGACAGAGTGGTTTTGTGCAGAGTCGTTATTCATTTGACTGTGGCAATCAACTGTGACACATCACGTCTGTGATTTGCGGGTTTAACCTCCACGCGCTGGGTGTTACGGCATCCAATCACTGACCACATAGCAGAGATGCAGGTGCGCACGTAAGGCACTGACACAAAGTGCTGCAAAATTCTTTTCGCGAAAATTACCGGGCTCTACACATAAGGCATTGAAACAAACTGTTGCAGAATTCTTTTCATAAAATTCTTGGGCTCTACCAAATAGCAAAAACTTTGTCGATAATTTTACATGAGCTGTGCCAAGAACCGTCTTGCTCCCTTCTACCGAGATATAAAACGTATACTTTAATTCATACGTATTTAAAAATGTCAAGTCTATAAGAGACACCTGTATAAATACTGTTCTACCCGCCGTTTAGTGTCCTAAACTGACAAACTCTTAAATCTTTCAAACTGAAAACAGTTTTCACCGAGTACGGTCACAAGTATTGTCATTGATAGCTGTTGTTTGCCTATACCAACGTCTCTAGCGTTGTTGTACTGAACTTAAATAAAATAATAACTTCTTTATTTAATTTCTGACATAAGGCTCATGAGGTAGTGCCATCAATAAATAAATCACTGCTAGTATTTATCTGAGAAACATCAAACCAACAGGCTGGCATTTTAAACCGCTGTGTAATTTAGGACGCTAAGTATTGTGTAACGTAAGTTGTTGCCCTTTACGATCCACTCTAAGAGTGAAGCGTAGGTATCTACCAAGAGTGTTTTATTCTTATGCGACAAGTGGGTAAATACGCGATCTTCGCATATGGCGACCGATGTGATACACGGGTCTGTCAAGGTCAGCAAGATCTGCAATATTCCAATAAATCACACACGTGATTTCATTAACATTTGTTATGTTTCGCAGCCGTATAAATTATTATATAGGTAATTTCAAAATAAGAAACTTTACGTTGGAAATGATGTCCTATTGTAATAGTTTTAAAATCAAAAGTTATTTTAACTAAACGTGTTAAACTATTGCGTTGCACATTATATTCTAGATAATTAATTGCTCAAGTCAAACCGGTTTAATTTACTGAAGTTTAATAAGCTATTAATACGGCCATGAACTTCTCGTGAAAATAATTTCGCCCCAGTTTGTATCAGCGCCTTGCGTGCACATCTACAGTTCTGGTTCGTAGGCAGGGATTGGATGTCTTAACTCCCACGTGACTTGGGGGTTCTACATGTAGATAACATACTTGTGGTGTTGTAGTAATCATACTGTGGTTGGCACAGTCAAATAGGAGACGTCACGTCAACAAGCATGCTGTCAATAACCATGAAGCACAGCTGCAGTTGTGCAGGTAAGGCACTTAAACAAACTGGAGCTAAGTTTTTTTCCGCGAAATGTTCATGGTCCTAGCTATTAAGGCCTCACCTTTTAGGTTTACAGTGGTTACTAAATTATTTTAACGCGAAATTAACACATATATCAAATATATACATTCTCACAGTTTTAACACTTATATATCGTCGTTTGATTCTGAATTTTCTGTTACAATATACCAAACGGATTTTTAGATTTTTACCCCTGAAATAGTCAAATTGAAGCAAAATAATTTTTGCTACCAAGTGGTACTTACATTATAAAAAAAAAAAACTCTCTGCCAAAACTGTGCAACGTATGATTGTCTACAAGCAGAAATGTTTTCAAAGCATTAGGTTAAAAAATATTCTTGTTATTAGCACATGTTTGAAATAAAGGAAAAATCATGGCCTTAAGAGGCCCTTGAGATTGGCAAAAGGAATTCTGCACTACTTTACTTCAGTACCTTCTGTGCAAACCCGCAGCTCTGCTTCGTAGTCAATAGTAACCCCCAATCACAGACATGTGGTGTGTAGTATTCATGTTCTGATTGGCAAAATCAAATAAGTGATGCCTAGAGATAAAGGTTTATCGCGGAAATTATTCGTGTCAACATACTCTTCAAACGCTGTAGTTTCTCTCAGCACGTATGATTGGGTGATACACGTCTGACACTTGGTAGTTGTTTGCAGACCAATAATAGACATAAAATATTATAACAGCGGGATTCATATTGGCTCAGTCAAATAGGGTAACGGCTCCACATAAAGCTAAGCTTTTGGTAATACGAACGTGCGTTGAAACCCAGCGAACAGTCAAGTTTTCCCGCGATAAACAATTATTATAGATGATGATTTATGGCGGGAATACTTGACAGTTTGCTGGATTTCAACGTAAGTTCTGCTTGTCAAAAGTTTACTGGCTTTAGCTTGTACGTGGAGTAGTTACCCCATTTGACTGAGACAATAAGAATTTCGCTATTGTAATATTTGCTGCCTATCATTGGTAGCCTATATAAATAGCTACGGTGTGTCAGACGTATATCACCTAATCATACATGTAGCAAGTAACCACCGTGTTTTCAAGGTATGTTGGCACAAAAAAATTTCGTGATATACCGTAATATCTAATCATTATCTCTATTCATCATAAATATTTGTTTTCCGTTACTATTGTCGCAGATATAATTTAGTTTGAAAATTCATGTTACTTAGATTTAACTGCAATTAGGTACGTAACGACAGTAACGGCAAAAAAAAATTTAAGATGTCTAAAATTCTATCAATGCGTATTATGTTTGGCGGTTTGGGTAAAGTTCAATAAATGTACCCAAAAGTGAGGTTATGATAATATACAAAAAATTAACGGTGAGAGTTAAAGATGTCGTATCGTTCACCATGAAGCAGAGCTCTAAATGTGCACTCAAGGTAGTGAAAAAACCTGCTGCAGGTATCTTTTCGCCAAAAAATATGGGTCCTTATCGATTGTTAGTATCGCTATAGACTGTTCACAATAAGATGAGCATTGCTTTAATTTTTTTAGCCAATTTGGAATAATCTTAAATATTTTTGACCTGAAAACATCAGTGGAACAAAAAACCATTGTGAAAAGTATCCAAATCTCAAAACTGAATATACTTTGCCTCAATAAAATACAGTTTTAATTTATTAAAAGTGTTGGGGAGTGCTCAGTTAAAAGTGAACAGACTTTATAAAACATTCAGTGTCATGCATAACACTTTGGAGCATAGCAAACACTGAACTTTTCCCACGACTTTAGGTGTCCATTTGGACACAAGCTAGAAATACATAAACTGTAATTTTGTTTCACTTTCGCTATTGGTAGAGGTACGTATATTTCGCGGATTCATCTGGCAGCAGCCTAGACTTTCAGTCCTATACACCCACTGGCCACAATCGATTATCTATTGGCTTATAACCGTACAAGCAGGTAGCAAGCGATAGCACTTCGCATTATTTCCTTACTTACTACTTACTGGCTTGCAGTAGTCAAACGCGTTTCGTAACAGCCGCCAGCAAGTCACAGACATTTCAATGAAGTATACATAATTGGCATTCAACCTGACCTGGAATGTATCTGCGAAATTTACGTACCTCTAGCTATTGGCATCCGACTTATTTGACACCTCCTGGAAGTCTCTGAGCCAATAATAAAAATATACCTAAACGAACCCCATATCACTGTATCAACGAGTAGCTGAAGAACAGCTATTGTCTGCTTGAAGACACAGATATTCTTGTAGGCTAGCCTAGAGGTCAGTGAACGCGCGAATTTTTCCGGCCCAGCAGCGGCTAGTAGGTTGTTGCCAGGGAGGACACAAGTTGCAGAGAACTGTATAGAGTTGTGAGCTAGTTGACGCTGCAGCCACTGACGCTGGTATGTGGGTGCCGCTTATTACTGACTGCTCACAACACAGTAAGTAGCCAGTACATTTTTCATGGTCATTGGCATACGGCGCGTTCATAGGAGTGTACAGTTCTCTGCAACTTGTGCACTTCTTGGCAACAACCCAAGAGCAGCCACTGTTCTAGCCTTTAGTCATTACTAGGGACTGGAAAATTTCGCAAATTCAATGTCCTGCAGGCTAGAATCCATTGTACTATGCATACTTAAGCCCTGTCTATTCGTTCATTGTCTGCTGTTCCACTGAGTAGCAGTTAATGGACAAATAGTCGTGGATGGAGTATGCGTAGTACAATGGATTCTAGCCTGCAGGACATTGAATTCGCACAATTTTCTAGTCCCTAGTCGTAAGTGATACCGCTTGCTTAGAAATGCGAACTCGCTTCGCCATTGATTGTAAAGTAGGGAATATACAGAGTCGAGAGTACGGCTGTAGTTTAGGTTTCTTGGCAGAGAGTCGTAAATCAGTGGTGTGATGAATGTCGGGCAGGTGCCGTTACACGGTGGTAGCAGGGTCGCAGTGCCTGATGGATGGGGTCTCTCTCGCCTGCCGCCGGCCACGACGCCTAATTAAGCGGTATGTACCCTACCCGCGACCCGAGCCAGCTGCTTTCCTCACCGCAACTGCCGACATTTTTTACTGTGTTTTGTTTTTTCGCAACGGCTTGCCGCGGGCCACCGTGATATTTACCGCGCGCCCTGGTAATTACTGCTCGGCGCGCTCGCTCGACCGCTAGACTAGCCGGCCGTACAGAGGCGCAGCGGCACCACGTGTGGCATACCACGCGTGTATACAGTACCAACTAAAAACACAGGGCCTTCTGTGCAAAAACGTTAAAATCGCCTCGGATTCATAATCTTGATCGGAGCAACTTTGTTTTTCTTTTTCTGAATGTAATAATCAACACCTGAACTTTTGTGTGAATAAAATTTCTGTCTCTTTTGTTTTTCACAAACTATGCAACTGTAAATACATTGACATAACTGAAAATCTTTTTTTGCAGCATACACAAGTTAATAAGACAAAAATTATTTCAGGTAAGTTATTGTCTTTCATTCGTAAACTAGTAGGTATATTTAAGCCTATTAAAAGGTATGCAGAATAAGCAGCCGGAAAAAAACTATATTTGAGTTTTTTTATTTTTTTATTTTGTGAAGAATGAACACAAGGGAACACAACTCAAATCTCACACATTTCCAGTCTGGGTGAAATCGGACTTTAGACACGTGGTAAGAATGTCACTAATGCTGCTACGTTTTTACAAACATAAGTTATGATGTACTCCATCTACTGTACATGAACGCCATGTCCTTGAACTACCCGTCACAACAGGTGTTCGATGTGACCGCCATACATTGCAATACAGCCCTCAACCTTACGTCGCATGGACTCACTCATCCCTGGTTGATACCGAGTTGCCTCGCCGGCATGGAACAAGCGTTCCCTTAGTTGAGGTTAATTCCACTACAGGTCAGAAAGATCAAAGTTCAAATATTGGCACAGGGTAAATTGAGCGTTGGTATTGCTAATGGATACAAACTGTCCAATCACAGAGCTTTCCTGAATTCTAAGTTACATATAGTTGATAGTCTAAAACAACAAATTGGTTTATTTTAACTTTAAAATTAAGTTAAATTACCTCTGTCATTTCCAAGTCTATTTAAAACTAATTTTACTAAAGTTTCGTATTTTTCTGGTCCACATTCGATTGTAGCGAAACTAGTGGCAGATTTTTTCCTGTGTCAAACTCTCCCATAAGAAAACACATTTCCTTTCTAACCTATAGTAGAATTAACCTTAGCTTAGTGTATCCACATCATGTATGGCGGCTGCATAACGACCTGTACGTATAGGACCGATGTCTTCTTTTGATGCATACTACATCCTCTGTAATTATTCGAACATTTTTTTACGGGAGATACTAGATATATGTATAAATAAAAGTCATAGTTTATAAATAAATTATATTAACCTTCATGAAGTAGTTTTTGGCCATGTCAGTTAGTTAACAAATTCAACCTTTGGAAACAACAAAAAATACAAAATTTTATTTTGGCAAAAAATAATTGTTCGAAGATTGCACTGCGAAAAAAAAATAATGGAAGTCACTCCAACCAGTATTATGAATCCGAGGCGAGTTTAACTTAAGTGTGTAGGTGGCAGTGATTGCCCTATGTTTTGGTTGGTGCTGTAGGTATTTTAGGATAAAATGAGCTTTTGTGAAACTTTAGTAACATTTTTCATTTCAGATAATTTATAGTTTCCTGCCACTTCATAACACAAGCCTAGCAACGTACGTAACAAGCAAGGCGTTTAGACTGTACCGTACTCAAAAGTCATCATCTGAGGTCACAAAAATACTGTTTTTTAATTATTATTCTAGACAAGATGTTTCGAAAATATTCACTTTATTGTGAACTACCTATACATTTACTTCATTTAGCTCGTTCCTGCAGTGTTTCGAAACGTACCAAAATTATGTTAATTTTACTTGGCTGTATCCCTTAAGTCCACGTGCCATATATTTTCGTCCTGGTACATAAAATTTTCTGAATTTATATTTCCAAAAAAAAATTGCTCCAATTTACTGTTACTGAGAAAACAATTAAAATAACTTATATGCACTATAATTTAATGAATTATAACACAAAATTATGTTTGTATTACAATCTCCCGTTTTAATTACTTGCAATCGGACCGATGCTGTTGGTCACCTGCAAAGCTTAAAGTGAAATAATATTCTCTTGGAAATGAAAAATTTTCTTTTAATTTCGTACAGTGAATAATTGAAAATTACATCAGTAATTATCAAATAATATATGAGTGTGCCAAAATTTTGTGACAAATACCACATTTATAGTCTGCTTGGTACCAGAATTCCTACTCCTTCATCTGGTAACACCGCCACTCAGTGACGCAATGCTAACACTGGGCTCGAGTACAGGAAGAAGGAACTGAATTTCCGGTTCGTTCATTCTGCTCTCAGTTTTCCTTGCTTATGAAAGCACTCAAAGCAATTGTCGAGTGGTCCTTCACCACAAGCTATGACCTGTTCCTTCTCCTGTCCCTGTCTGTCTGTGTCAGTTGGTTGTCTTTAATTATCTCCCTGTCAGCATGACGCCAGAATATACCTAACATTTAAATACAAATTTGTTCGATAATCCGGTTGATTACAATGAAATTATATATTTTGCAAAACTTAAAATCCGCAAATAATATAGTTGTGTTATGTAGTATAAAACAATGCAAAAAATTCAAATAGAGTAAATTTTGTGCATTTTGACATTGCTTATAATTTTAAATTATGCATTCAATATGTAGAGAGAAAAAAAATTTCGTGAGTTCAAAGGCAAGTTTCGACCAATTTGTTCATTAGCTGCTATTCATTGGAACATCAGCCACGAATAAATAGACGGGGCTTGACTATGCATGGGACAGTGGATTATATCATGCCAACAGTTGGACTCGTGAATTATTACTTTCCTTAGTTAAGACTGCTGTGTTTTTATTTTAGACTTAAACTTTATATTCAGTTGATAATTAGGTCATATCCGTTAAATTATTTAATTTAATTTGGTAGGTTATTGTCCCAAAATTTTACAAACTATATAAGTGTGGAATAAAGGTCATTAACACTGAACTAATATAAATTTTGTGATAACGATTATTTACCAGTTATTTTTATATATTTAGTCAAAGTTGTGCGTAAAATATGGCACTTATTGAAGCACTGCTTCTCTCTTCAACATGTCGAGTTAGAACTGTACATTTTAAACACATGATGTGTGTGGTGTGTCCCAAAACTGTTCACACGTGCTACAAATTGCATCATCAAATAACAGTACGATGAAGAAGCTACAAGTTATTAGAGACCAGGTCGGCTTTAAATAATTAGTATACTATACAGTGTCTCCGGGTATAATGTATGTGGTAGTCACGTTGATTTCGTCTCGTCTGTAGCCCTACCTTTTCTTTAAAGCAACATATAATCGTGCGAGCTACTTTCATTCACATACTCCGGGATTTTTTTCTATGTCGGCATGCGTGGTTATTTTATGATTACCTTTGACAACGCTTCTGCAATTATTAAAAATATTACAATTATGTGTAAGGGGAAAAGAGAATCAATCAGAAAAAAACGCCTGTTGCCCTCCCCCCTCCAAAAAAAAAAAACACGATTTTGAATTTTCCAGTGCAGTCTAAATCTTACCAGCATAACATATTTACGGTTCAAGATCTTACATAACTGAATTTTTTTTGTATCATTAAAATTATAACGCAATGTAAATACGGTGTTTCGCAATGCCTCTATGCCTGAGTGTCACACAAGTTTAGTTATATAATTGCGAAAAGTGTTAGCATATTTTGTGGGAAGCTAATTTTGTACCAAACGTTACAGGATAAGTTATGAATATTGTGTCTTCCACCAAACCAAATGTTGTCCGCAGAAGTTGTCGGCAAGACAGTTTAGTGCCTGGAGTGGAGACTAATTAGAAGTGTGATGCACTTGCTGTGTTCTCCTTAACCTTTCCGCACATCTGTGCCTTGAACACACTAAAAACATTCACAGGATTGGCCGTTAAATTATTTGCAGTACCGTCAAGACGGTACCCTTTGACTGCAGGAATAATTTTGACAGACTCAAAATATTTGTTTTGGGTCCATTTAGAGAAGAGGTAAATGATAATAATTAAATATTTAAAGCCGTAAGTTTAATCCATCCATATAAAGATTTCATTTCTTCACGAAGTAGCACATAAATAATCGAGTCGGTCAAAATTACCACTGCAGACAAAGTATCCACACTTAACCATACGGAGAAAACATTGGTAGTTGTAAATTTTGCACGAAAATATTCGCTGGTTCACTGGTCTTTTTTATATTCAGTATCCTAGCAGATAACAGCTGTTTACTGCTGGCTCATTTATTCTCCTTGCACTTGAAACTATCCGTGAATATTACTAGAAGAAGCCCATGTGTAATCGATTACGTATGTGGTTCATTTTAATATTGTTACATTAATTACCTATACTTCAAAGCTGACAATTCTTTATGAGATTTTTTGTGTTCATAATATAACTAGGCGAACAATTATTTAGTTTGACAGCATGTTCTACATTTAAAACGAGACATTAGAAATTATGTCTAAAATGAGAAACAAATGTCTGGTACAAATATAAAAATGAAAAAAAAAAAAAAAAAAAAAAACGTTGTAAACTGTGGTTAACTGCGCCCTTAAGGCTCGGCATCATTCGCCATATTGAACTGTATTATTTTTTCGCTCTTTTGACATTCTGATAAGAAAAATGTGAAATCTGCTGTTATAATATCATCTATATTTACCTTGCACTGCAATAAAAGCATCGCATTTGAACTTATAACGTATATACAAGCCACAATCAATACAGAAATTTGTATTATATTCGTAATTTTCTATTCTGACTGTGGCTTAAATATACGTTACAAGTTCAACTGAGATGCTTTTATTGTAGTGCAAGGTAAATATAATTGATATTATAAAAGCAGATTTCACATTTTTAGGTCAGATTTTCATTAGGGCGAGAAGTAAAATAATTCTTTGTGGCGACTGATGCCCATCCTTAATGTGTTCTTTATTGCTGCACTTAGCGGTTAATTAAATTTATTTACCTTTCATCATCAACAGAGACACTATTATTGCGCGCATTCATTCAGGGCAGTGGGGTATCGTGTTTGTGTTCCAAGACATGCGGTTATATGCAGTGAGTTTCTGTGGAACCATTAGACTTGAAGGAGCAGGTATACTATTCTTACAGTAGCGTACAAGAGGCAAGGAACATATACTCCAATAATATTCCTTGGTCTACACAGCATATGTTTATTGGATATGACAGGTAGGCACATTGAGTCCACGTTTTCAAAGTGTATAGTCGGAGCTTATATTGCATGTCTTGCAACACGACCACGATACGCCACTGAGTCCATGTCAGGTTAAACGTCAATAACGTATACTACACTGCCACTTCTCTGATTGGACAAGAGCGCAGTTTTTTTATGACTGCAAGCTAGTAAAAAATAAGGAAATGTGGTCTTAAATATTTATAGGACATTTAAATCTAGTTTTGTTGCCAAAATTATAACCCGAAATACTCTCGCTTCTATGCATCATTACTTCCAAAATATTACATGCACATGCCTAATCATGTTTAGTTAAACTATTTTGGATTTAACAGGCATTTCTACTTTATTTAAGGGTAAACACATTTCCCTACGTAACATTAGGATGGATAACCAGTATTGGTTTTACAATTTTTATGTTGACGTTTGTCACATTGTAGCCGAGTAATTGTATCAGAAATATAACTTTTTATTTTAAACCAAAAACTAACTATACATATATATCGAAACATTTCGTTTGCATGGTATTCATTCAGTAAGGTACCGGTTTGCAGATTATTGGGTGAAGACAACAAGAATCACAGCAGCTTGTCAAGTTCTGGTAACGAGAAACACTGCTGTTTGTTCTATGCATCGTAAGAGACTGAATAGTGATGAGTCAGTCTTCAGCTCTCTGTCTCTCTCGCTCCCACTTCACTTGGGCTGTACGACTTAATTAGGTCAAGTAGTTCTCCTCCAGTTTAAATCTCCCGCTCTGTGTTTCATTCACGTCCGTTCGATGACAAAGATAAAGCAACGTAATGTAACTAGTTTCGAGTTTCAGAGATATTGTACCGCGCATGTGAGACTCTTCATGCAGCAGTTTTCCGAATGACAAACATATTTTACCATTGCTAATTTTGAGTACTGTTTCCTACACGTAAATTGTATTGTAATATGCAAAACTTAAATTACTGAAGGAACATTAGTTTTGGTTGTAAAAGTTTAGATAATTACAGTATTTAAAACCATTGCAGAAAATTGCAGGATGTTCAAGATGAGAAAATTAATAAACTTATTATTATGTGGTTAATATTTCTAATGGTGTAATGTACTACGTTCCTCGGATTCTAGACTGAATAACGCTCACGAAGTTAGATAATGCTAACTTCTCATAACTGTGTTTCATATGTTCTGCTATGCCAGTCACATATTGCAATGAACGTATGAAACAATATCTAACGTGCAAACGTACATTCACAACATTATTTGCAGAAAAAAAAAATTTACGTATTATTACCAAGCAAAGCCTGAAACGTCACGAGGAACATTAACTGCTATTATATAGATTTTAAAACGTTTGATGCAATGGGAGTTTACAATTAGAATTTACTGGTTTGCGGACGTACGCCATTGCTCATGTTTTTACTGATCAAACCTGAGTTGGATGGCAGTTAACGAAAAACGAACAAGAAAAAACATATATGTAAACGCACACAAAAATAAAAAAAAAAAAAGCAATCCCAGAGGGGGGAAAAACTGACAAATCATCTGGGACTGCTTTTTTTTTCTATTTTTGTGTGCGTTTATATATTATTATATATATATTATTTTCTTGTTCGTTTTTTCGTTATTTGTCATCTAATAACAGGTTTGATCAGCAAAAACATGAGCAATGGCGTACGTCCAGAAACCAAAAAATTCTAAGTGCTACTATATAACCCAGAACATGAAAACATTACTTTTATCACTTTTCTCTACATCCTGTTAATGTAGACATAATTTGACTTTCGAAATTTTGCTTATATATTTATTCAGATGGCGTCTCCTCTTTCACAGGACACACATTCCTCTCTGGGCCAAGACGAACGAGACACTTTTGCAATACATGGAATTTCATAGATTTAGGTTTCCGCCTATATAACAGTGACGGATCTATAATTTTGTTATTGGTAATAGAGGGGGAGGCGGTTAACTGTATAGTCTAACTGTGCTGACATGGGTCTGATGTTCGGATTAAAAATGTTCGAAAAGGTTGCAGGGGCTGCGGTGGCCGCATGGTCAGATCATTCGCCTTCCACCAATACGATCTGGGTTAGATTCCCGTTGTGGCCGGTCTCCGGTATGTGGGAATCGTGCCGGACGATGCCGTTGGTCAGCGGGTTTTATCGGGGATCTCCCGTTTCCCCCGCCCCTTCATTCCAGTGCTGCTCAATATTCACATCATGTCCCCTCTTACCAGCGCTAAAAAACTCAACGTTAAGCGCTGGCAAATCTCTCTCTCTCTCTCTCTCTCTCTCTCTCTCTTTCAAAGGTTGCACCACTATTGATGCAAAATCACAGGCACTGTTGCAATAAGCTGATTTTAATTTGCAGATAATTTTTTCGTTTGCATGTAGTTGAAATGTTGGTTTACGTTTTGTGGGTTATGACCCATGTGACCCATGCACTACCCTTCAGTTCTGCTTTGTTCTTCAACAACACTGTAGCGTTTTTGAAAGTCGTGTGTGTACCAATGCCATTTAAGAATGTTTTCCTGTCAGAATGACAGTTTTTTCTTCTTTTAACTGTATATATAATGCTGATTTAGTTCATTTGAAAACAGTTAAAACTTGCATTTTTAGTCATATTTAAGCATGAAATTTCAGTCAAAAAAAGTTGGGTGCGTTATATATATGCAGCTGCCCATTTTTTTTTATTACATCAGCAATGAAAGTTTCACAAAAGTGTGAATCTGACAGAAATATTGTTTGCCAAATGTTTCAACAGGAATGCCTCTCGTCAACAGCAAGGTCAAATGAGGCGGTTACACACAAGTTTACGCCAGGGCAGGGACTAGGAAAACAGTTAGCCATGTCTACAGACCTGGAAATTCGGCGAATTAATTTAAGAAGGCGGTATATTTCAAACAACTTTACACATTTATTGCTTTCGCGATTGGGTCGATGTTAATAAAACTCTTCCTTGAGGACTGTGAACCAATAGCAGACCTGCAAGAAAACATTCACTGACTGCCGTGCTACCTAGCACATGTACAACTGATCGGGTCATTAAATTTTCGCGATATGAACTTTGCCCCATTTTGTATCAGTGCCTTACATTCACATTTGCAGTTCTGCTTCATTGTCTGTGATTGGATATTTTAATTCTCACGTGTCTTGAGGTTATATCAGCAAATCATAGTTGTGTGGTGTTGTAGTAACCTTATTGTGATTGATACGTCACTTCACTCAGACACGTTGCCAATGACCATGAAGCACAGCTGCAGAAGTGCACGTAAGAAACTGAAACAAACTGAGGCAAAATTATTTTCTCGAAACGTTCACGTCCCTAACAACTGGCCACTCACTGTAGCAGCAGCCAATGTACATGTATCTGAGGACATAGTGTATACAGTACTGTGCAGTCCAGCCGGTTGGTCGTTGAACCCGCGATATATCCTGGTCTCCCTGCCCTGTGCTAAGAAACTATTCCAACAATCACCTGGATCGATTTCGGGAACAATGGAAAATCGAAGTCAGGATGTCGGGATCTGGGATTCTAACCCGGGCCCTCCGGAATGCCAGTACAATTTGTTGACGTTGCACTGCCTCGCTCTGTCTACAGACCCCTCTACTAGGGTACCTTCCTAACAGCCGAGATATAAAGAGTCAGAAACTGTCGCTACCTTAGGTGGAATTAATTTTTCTGTAACTTATGTTTCTGATAACTTTATGTACTATGATCTAACTATTGACATGCAAATGCCACGTTACTATTTCGGGGCAGGCTAGAATCCACTGGACTATACACACCCGAAAACTCTCTGCGACGTTATTGGCTCTGAGCCTTCATGTCTTTGTATGCCCACATTACAAGATAGTGGGCATTCTACAGTTGACAGTGCATCATTTGTTGAACTAATCCTTTACAGCGTGTCACAAAAACTGTCTGCCAACAGCAGAAGTTAGATAAAAGAAATATACTGTATTGGTTTAAAAATTTTATCTGCGAAGCAAATCACTTTCTTCCCTCTTTATAATCCAATTAAAAACAAATTCTTAAACATAAGTGCCAGCAATAATCAAACGCATTACAAAAGCCGACAGTTTCTCACTCTCGAGCGGTGACCGATACTTTTAGCCGGGAAATTCACGTGTGTGTGATTAGAACTCTTTAAGTCTCAGTACAAAAAATGAGAGGGTTAAACATGGCTCTGAAAGACCTGTTTTACTAATTTCACTTACGCAGAACACTCGCAAGAAACGGGAACGGAAAATGGAAACAGGTTTCCTGCCGTATAACGATACTTAGATGCTATTCGTAGGCCTCAATAGGCACAGTGTAATCAAATAACATGTGTTTTTTTAATAAACCTGTTTTGCTGTCACCCTTCACAGCAACCTAACTAGGCACCCTTAAAACCTAAGAATCTAAAATCGTATAATCAAAACAACTACTTCTGGAGCCAACTTGGGCTATACAACCCAACCAAAGAACGGCACTGGCTAATAATATAACGAAAAATAATTCGGCATTTAGCATCTTCAGACGAGCATGCCAAAAGGCCTAGGCAAAACGAGTTCCACTCGAGTGTGATTTACGTAATACTTACAGACATTCATTTGTGCTGAAAAGAATTTCATACCAACTTGTTTACTGTCTAATGTCCACATCCACAGCTCTACTTCATAGTTATTGGCAGTATTGATTATGCCAATCAGAATTAACATTACTGCAACACCACACGTCTGTGATTGATTTGCAGGTAGAAACACTAAGATGCTGAGTAATAGGAACACCGAATCACTAAAACTGAAGCGTAACTGCAGATGTGCACATAATATATTAAAACAAGTCATTGCTTAATTAATCACGCCACAAATCTGTGACTCTACAAGTACACTCTAAATCTGAATTAATGAATATTCACTGATTTACGCCGATGGATGGAGCCGTTTCAACAAATTGAGTCAGTGAGAAACCACTGTGATATTGGTAACTATTCACCGATTCCGATAAAGAGCGCCAACATTCCACAAGTTAATTAGTGAATGTCTACAGATTTCCTGTGATTTGTCACAGATTCAATAAGTGAAAACTGTTCTTAGAAAAAAACGATGAATATTCACAGCTTCACTCATGCCATGTTGGCACTCTTAAAATAAATAGGTGAATATTCACTAATTAAACAGTGACTGTTTTCACTCACTGAAATTGTTGGAACTGCTCCATCCATCAGCGTGAATCAGTGAATATTCACTAATTCAAATTTAGAGTGTACTGAGCATCCATATTTCCAGTCATCAATCGACCGAGTACTTTCTTCAAAGCTACTGCCACACATTTTCGCTTGTTTAACATATTCTGTATGTATCTTGAACGCCTGTACGTTTTATTTCCTTGAATGTGCCAATGGTGACTAATTTTAGAGTATGGATGGCGGCCTACATGTTTGCTCAAACACAAACTTTAATTATCGCCATACCATAATATTCATGCGTACCTTTCATCATTAACACCAGTTAATGTTAAGGTCATGGAGTCCTATTTATGCTGTTTTTGCGAGTTTCATTTTTTAAATAATGAAATGGAGCAGATATCGCGAAAACTATACATAGAAATGCTGGAAATTATTTGTATTATGTTGCCTAATTTTGTCAAAACCTATGTTTCTATAATTTTGGCTAATTATCGACTAAATTAAAATTTCATACAGTCAATAACTAGCCAAATTGATAAAACATTATGTTTTAAAAATAATTACGCTACATTTCACAAACTGTTTCCAACATTTCTATGAAACAGTTTTGAGATATCTGCTCCCTTTCATGATTGAAAAAGTAAAACTTACTAAAATAGAATAAATAGGGATCCGTGGCCTTAACAGGCGGTAAAGGAAATATCGTAATATATTTATGGAAAAACTGTCGAGTATTACATTAGTGTTGTATGTGTCGAAGACATTGTGCAGGAATAATGCTGGATGCAAAATTGTCTTTCGTCTGCAAGATATCATTCGATGTACCACAAGTGTCTCGAAGGCTTCAGTGTGAAGCCGACAAAAAAAATATGTTCTACACAGTTCAACATATTTTATAATTTAACACATATGTGTAGGTATGTCAGAATTAATAAAGGTATATCTAAAAAAAGTACTTTGCAAAATATAGATTCACTAAAAACTTGAAGTAACAAAAAAATTTATTCCAGTTTCGTTACTAATATTTTTACGTGTAATGTTTTACGAGAACAAGTTTCTAACAAGTGCACAAATGTTGTAAATTGTACAAGAAACCAATTGTTATTTGGTTTTTAACTTGCGAAAAGTGTTGGTGTAGAGTCATAATATTCGTTTGAGAGATATAAAACGACACTTAAACATTTTAATGCATTCGTTTAATAAAACTAAAAATATTTTTAAATTTATTTTATACATTTAATTGTATTTCCAAGAGCTGAAATATTGTAGTTTTTCGAGTGAATTGAATGCTCGTTGTATATAGTTTAACAGAGTCTAATACGAAATTATATTTACTTCAGCTTTCAAAAAATGCACCCGAATTTTGCTAAGATAAATTTCCTCGCAGGTTAGGTATCATTTGAGGAAACGTTACAGGGTGCCATATTCTACACTAACCTCTACAACGTCGCTATACCATGTGTAGAGATTATGGTGTATTGCGAAAATATTTTGCGAGAACATACCCTTGAAAACGCTGTAGTTAACTGCAACACATATGATTGGGTGATGTACGTCCGACACAACGTAGGCTACTTGTTTGCCGACCAATAATAGGCATCAAATATTACAATAGCGGGATTCTGACTGGCCCAGTCAAACAGGGAAACAGCTCCACGTACAAGCGAAAGCCAGTCATCTTCTGGTAAACTGTAAAAAAAAAAAACTTTTTGTACTTTTACAAAGAAAATCTTTGGAAACCTAGTTGTCAAACAAATTCCTTGTTAAACTACAATGGTCGTCTTTGCAATAAAGTACAACGTATATGTTTGTAAAATTACAAGGAATAACCTTGTAGCTGTACTTTCAATTAACAAAACTAAAGCGCATTGCACTTCTTAAATAACACTAAACTTATTTATGAAATAACTTTTGAATAAAAGACATTTACATGAAATTATTTTGAAAATAAAAAAAAATATAGGACATACTTGTTTCGAACCCCTCTATCCCCGTGCTAAGCTTCCACGCATCTTACCCCCCCCCCCTTTTTTTTAAATAAAAATTTTTAGGCTCCTTGGAGAGGTCTCAACTTCGCCAATGAGTCAAACATCTCCCCTTTACAGGTTTTGTTATTAGTCAATTTCCCAGTTGTGACAGTTTTGTTGACTCTTACAACTGAAATGACTCGAACGGACAAACACAAATTTTACACCCAGCCAGACCTGGGAACTGAACCCAGAACCCCTCGTATCTACGTCGGTCGCTCAACAAACTGAGCTACTACGGGATGCCGGCGTACACTAGACCACTGTGACTTCTGTACTGCTTAGTCTTTATTTATTTCATGTCCAGTTCAGTAATTATTGTTTTTCTTTTAAAGCACGCAATTGATATAAACATTCACTTTATTCCAGAAAAATGTTTTTCAGAGGTTGTGATCTTAACATAAGTAATTTCCGCCGAACCTATGATTTTGGTAGACTACACATTTTTTCTATTTTATTTTTTTATTTTTTTGCAAAAAATCCCTTTAACAATATGAACTTATATTTATACACGGAAAATTTTTCAACATTTACAAAAGTTTGTACAAATACAAAGGAGTGTCTTATCATATTTTACAAAAAGAAATTACCGTGCACGAACTGTCGGTATATAGTTATAAAGAAATCCTTTGTAGTATTACAAAGTTAACCTTTGTAACTTCATACACTAATGATTTCACAAGGAAAATCTTCGCACATTTACAAGGATTTTTAAAAGAACATAGAGTATCCTTGTAAGTTTTACAAGTTCTTTTTATAGTGTAAGCTGAATGCAGCAAACAGCGAAGTTTTCCCGCGATGAACCATCATCTCTAAACATGTGCTAAACCAGCCGGTACGCCAGGCATCTACGCCGTTTGACGCCTAGCTCGCCGGGTTTCACACCCGGTTTGGTAACTGGACCTGTCCTATTATCTGTCGCAAATTACTTACCGGTTTTCGTAACTCACCAATCATATTGCAGTGTCAGAGTGTAGAGACCGGCCCGTACATTTTATGTTCAGGGATGGTTAAGTAGTTGATAAGAAATGAAACACAAATACTTATTAATAGGGACTTGAAAAATTCGCGTTTTCTTTAAGAAAAAACAAGCTATAATTTCACCATCTGTACGTGCGTGTCACTTTAACAATTGGTCCTTGACTTATTTGACATCTCGTGTAAGTCGCTGAGTCAATAATAAAAATGTAACTAAATGCAGGACCATATCACTGTGTCAGCCAGCAGCTAATGAACAGATGTTGTTTGACTGAGTGCACACGTGTTCTTGGAGGCTAGCCTACATGTCAGTGAATACGCGATATTTTCTGTTCCTATTAGTAGTACAGACAGGAAAATTTCGCAGGTTAACTGCCCTTTAAGTTGGCCTCCTGGACTATACGTAGAGTGGAAATTCTAAATGATCTAAGTGCCAAAAAAATGTTTTCTAGTAAAAGGGGAAAACAGCGATGCAATAGTATGCATAGAGACACTGGTAAATCGCGGGAAAAGTTGATTGTTTGCTAGACTCCAACATGCTATGTATAACACTGAAGGTTTTGCACCTATATTGGCTATTGTTAATACGAAGCACTGTTTCCGTCTTCTACAGACACAATTAGAACTGTACAGTTTTAACACAGAATGTGTGTGATTGACCAGAAAACTGTTCACACATGTCACGATTGAGTTACTATAGTTTATTGGAGACTATGTTAAATATTTTCACGATTTTCCAGTGTCTCTAGTATGCATTAATATGGGATATGCAATGTTCAACTGTCATAAAAACTACTAAGACAGTTATTGTGACTTATCTCTTACAGCAAAACATAGGCACCGTCACATAGTTCATTTTTATGTAACTAGCTATTTGTAGTGTCTTTTGGCACTTATCATTTAGCATTTCCCCTCTACATATGTGTATTCAAGTAGGCAGCAGTTGTACATTGGCTGTTCGCTGGCTCAGTGATATCACATGATTGGACCTGTATTTAGTTGCTTCTTCACTATTGACTCAGCGCTCTCCAGGAGGTGTCAAATATGTCAAGAACCAGTTGTGAAAGTGACACGAACTGGCAAATATTTTAAATATGCACTCTAAAAATCAGTTTGTAAATTTACCAGACGTGCGTAGGAGCGCTAAGAAAGTAGGTATCGTAGAATAGTTTCCCAGACATCCATGGCAACACTCCTAAACCTAATTATAAAACAGTCAAATGCATACTAAAGTTACCAGACTTGTATTGTAACATTTGTAAACGTATGCATATTTACAAGACGGAAGTTTGGTTACTGTATCATGCTGCGTCTGGGATAATAACTTCCTAAACATTTGAGGAAGTTTTTTTACTGTGTAGCTTGTGTTCGAGCAAAAATGCGAATTTTTCAGATCTCTACTTATAATCGGTGCAGCAGAGTTCTCATTGGCCCAGTGAAATAAATATAAGAATAATAACGCCAGATATGAACATGTCATATTGAAGCCTTACAGTAATTTTTCCTCGCGATAAATCAGCATCACAAACTATTAGCTTAGTATGTATCGCTATCAAGAGAACGTAAGGTTGCATGTATTATGTTGAAATTCATTCGAATAGCTAAGGCACGCAGAAAAAAAGGTTTTGCGGTGGCCACAAATTGTTTGGTTAATATGGACCTCGCCAAATTTCTATGTAGCTGCAAAAATTTTTTAAGTGACTGTAAAACTTTATTAGGGCAGCAAAAGTTTTTTGTGGTTACCACAAACATTTTTGGTAATGTCCACAATGACAAAATATTTTGTGGTGAACAATAAGCTTTTTTTTTCAGGGCAGCTTTAAATTCCAGTAACGCGTGTATATTTAAAAAAAACTGGTTGAAGTTAGGTACACTAAAAAATTCGAAATATTACCAATAGCACAAAATTAACTAAAACTATTAAACATTTACATATAAATGTACTTTCAGTAATACTCCCAAGACAAATTTGGTGTGTTATTGCCGACCTCTACAGCGGAATCGGCTGTGCATTGGCTTGGGGTACGTGTGGTTCTAGGTTCGGTTCCCAGACGTGGCTAGGTGTAAAATTGTGCTCTGCGTTTCTGTCTTTACTATTTGTCCAGTTGCATAAATAATGAAGTAAAAAAACACTACCATAGCAGAAATGCTTGGTAATTTACAATAGAGTTGGTTTGAATTTAAAAATTAAAAAAATTAAGTAATTATGAATATACAAAAATTAAAAGTAATAGGCGTAATAAATAAAGTACAAAAAACTAGTGGTTAAAGCATTGTGCAGTTAAGATCGTTTTTTTTCTGAGATGTGAAAGTTCGTAACTCAGTGACGCAATTTATTTTATTCAGTTTTTGAGTGAAAATTTAATTTTCTTTTTTAAGAAATAAATATACTTTATGAACGATCATAACAGATGATGGTTTATCGCAGGTAAACTTGACAGTTTGTTGAATTTAAAACCACGGTCAGCTAATTAGATTATTACCGGCTTCCTTTGTACGTGGATCTGTTGCCATAGTTCACTGAGCCAATAAGAATCCCGCTATTGTAATATTTGATGCCGGTTGTTGAACTTCAAACAACTACGTTGTGTCAAGTGTTCATCACCCAATCATATATGTTGTAAGAATCTATAGCGTTTTCAAGAGTATGTTGGCCCGAAAACTTTTCGCGATATAACATCATCTGTAACGATCACAAACCGCTAAAAAATTAAAAATTTGATTAAATTTTGTGCTTTCACATTATAGTTTTAATAGGCAGGAAGGCGGAGATATAGTCTATACTTTTCTGATAGAATATTTCTTTTTAAAAGTAATGACACGACGTTAAAAATTGGCGAAGTAAAAATGTATGAAACAGGTATGTTGTTATGTACGGTCTACGTTTCTATCTTTATTCGCTATGCGAACCTACCAAGTATGTTACGCCAGCTCCTATCGTGTGATAAAAATCTTCAATACCAGCTTCTACAAAGGCCTGTCTACAGGCGTGTACAAGAGATCATTGGAAAGATTGTATGAATCCTAATACGGCAGGAGGTTTCGTGTAAAAACCACTTTATTTACACTACATCGCCAGCTTTATGTTGGTTCCTGACCACGTTTTCAGTCAGAAGAGAAATGTAATTTGTCTAGTGAAAAGAGAATTAGGCTATCGCGACCCAAAACGCAACTCAAGACTTGTAAAAGCTTTAAAGTCATAGACAGAGACGAGTAAATTTCGCAATATAATTTGGGGGACAGATTATAATTAGAGATTATGATTTATCGCGGGAAAATTTAACAAGTGTAACAAAATAATTATTTAATGAAGGTTTATTTAGGTGGTTGCTCTTACAAAGATATTATTTGGGGGGGGGAAGGTTCATTCAGATGGTAGCTACACTGTGGGTTTATTTAGATGTTAATTATTTCACGATTATTATAGTTAAACTGGCATTTACTGTGCTACAACGGCAGGTACTCTGAAAACAAAGACGGCTACAAGTAATATATTAATTTAGAAGGGGAGCGAAATATTACTGATTATTGATTATTATATTTAGTTGAGGGTGGCTGCCACATAATTAGGTCTGACAACTTTACTGAAAGCTGGATTGATATCAGTTGGACGGTATCGACGGACGAGCACACCCCCGCCGGGACTCGACCCACGAGCCTCGGAGGAGAGCTGGACTACCGTAGATCGGGTGAGTGTTGGCGGACGAAGGTTTGCTGGATTTCAACAGATGTTCAGCTTATCAGATTATTGCTGGCTTTCTCTTGTACGTTGAGCTGTTATTCTATCTCACTGAACCAATAAGAATTCCAGTATTGTAATATTTGATGCCTGTCGATTGTCTGCAGACAGATAGGTTGTGTCAGACGTACATCTTCCAATGACATATGTTGCTAGAAACTACATCGTTCTCAAGGGTATGTTGGTCCTTAAAAATTTCGTGATACACCATCATGTTTAGTTATAATCCACTGGTCTATATTCATCCGAACAATTACACTCCGAGTCTCCGGGCACTCGCATCTTTGTAGGCCCGCACTTCAAGGTAATTGGCATTATACAGGTGACACGATGTCGCTTATTAAGGCATTGTTACCTAGTTTTGCAGTGATTTCGAAAATATTTTTTTATTGTTACCTAATACTTATATCAATATTTCGCGGCACAGTTTTGACACTTATATGTTATAATTTGCAGCTGAATTTTTTTTTTGTAGAATTATACTGAACAGTTTTTTAGATTTCGTTACTCAAAGTACCACCTTTTTCGTCGTGAAAATAAGCAAAAATTAAGGGAATTATTTTTTGCTGGCGAATGGTACATTATTTAAAAAAAAAAAAAACGCGTCCACAGTATTGTGCATCGTGTGATTGCACACTGGCTCAATTTTTTTCAAAACGTTTGGTTAAAAAATATTTGAGTTATTGGCACCAGTCTGAAAGAAACTCCGGAACAAGCCCTTGAGAAAGTCCTACAAGCGCGCCAAGCAAACTGCCGGCAAACAACACAATTAGCACACAGTAATATGGAGTCCAGTTTGTTATCAAATAACAACGCGAAATTTACAGGTCTTTAGTCATTCACGTAGACGTGGGCAGTGTTCTGAAATATGAACAGTCACAGTTTTTTTTTTGCCAAAACCAGGTGTCTGCAAGTTTTTTTTGTACGTTGAACCGGCATTAAATTTATTTCCTGTGTAAGATGGCCATATCTATGAACTTGGAAAATTTAAGTTTTATTTTGGGTGCCATGCTGAATTTAAGCAACTGTAAGTTCGAGTCTCTTCTACAATCGGTTCTTGACGTATTCGATAGGCTACCACCTGGAGGACGCTGAGTCAATATCGAAGAAACAACTTAGTGCAGACCCATTTATAAGACATCATTGTATCACTTTATAAGCGACCAGCCTACTATGAAGATATTCTTCAATGTTACATTGCGTATAACTCGACGAATTTTTCCTGTCTCTATCCATATCGTAAACAAATTAAATAAAATTGCTGTCTCATTTATCATGCTATTATTATTTTGTAAAGCAAGGTAGCGATAAGGGTGACCGTGATACGTACTTAAAAAGGTGCATTGCCGGTACGCGCAGGGGCTAGGAAATCACGTGTACGTCATCACTACAGCAAGGAGCTGTAGCGAAAATAATTTTGCCCCAGTAAGTTTCAATGCCTTACGTGCACATCGGCAGTTATTCTACATGGTTATTAGAAGCATGTATTTGTTCTAATTTGTCTGCACCTATCATAGTACGGTTGCCAGTGGAACTCCAAGACAAGAGAGAGTAAATACACCCAATCACTGACCATCGAGTATATTTGCACATAAATCATTTTAATTAAAGACTGAAAAAAATTTCGCTATAAAATCGTCGCACGATTCATCATACTACGTGTATCACTGAGAAAAAATGTTTGCAGATTCGAAATGAAGCGGCATTGAAATACAAGTCTACAGTGTTAAATGAGTTTCATATATATATATATATATATATATATAACGATGTGACAAAGACACGCTGCCGATTATCATTGAAGAAGAGCTGCAGATGTGTACGTAAGGCATTGAAAGAAGTTGGTTCATAAATACTTTTCTCCAAAAAAAAAGGGGGGGTACGCTTTTACAATAAACTCCTAATCTTATGTGAAACAGGGACACCAAATATGTTTGACTGATAATAAATATAATCCAACTGGAAGGTAAATAATGACATTTCAGAAGAGGCCAGCAACAAGGCGTTTCTTGCCAGAAGTATAGCCGAAAGTTATTCGAAAATATATGGCTGCAGATGCATTCTAAAATGCTGTTTTGCCACAATTATTCTTACGGCAAGATAAAAGTGCCTTTAAATGTGAACCAATACACAGTACTTGTGACGCATTTTATATAAAAAAGACAGGAATTGTTACAAAAATCACTTTACTACTAAAGTGTTTAATATGATTCACTATGTAATATTCTAACTAACGTATTTTGGAAAAGCAGCTTTATTCCCTGTGTAAATAATTATATTGTTATAAATCAGTTTTTAAATGCTTACTTTCTGTTATACCAGATTTTCTTACCACAACCTGAAAATATTTAATAAGGTTTTCTTTAATGTAAATATACGTTTTTACTGTGTGAATACCTTAGATGAAAGTCTGAGAAGTAAGGAATACTCCATGGTTATTTAGAAGGTGTTGTCTTTCTTTCAGAGAAAACTTCTCAAGTTAGAAACCAATTATACTGACTGGAATTTAGAGAGTACTTTCCATGATTAACTGCCAACTCAGTGTGTATAAGCAAGCCAATTATTTACGTTGAAGTGTACATAGTCACTTTCACAGGATATTTTTTTATCGCAAGTCGATTATAAATTGTTGAAATACATGCAAAACCAGCCGCGGCACTTAAGTGCGGTGGCAGGCATGCGCTCCAGATCCAGGCCAAGGATCGCTCGCCGCTGCAAATACGAATTCAGTGGGATACGAATTTCAACTTTCGCCCGTCGTCGGCGTGTGAACTTTCAAGGCTCGGGACGACGTCAACGTGCGTGTCTGGCATTTATTATTCACCGAGAAGTTTCCGACACACGGCGGTCCAACACCGTCCTCTTGAATTCAGAAGCGAGGCTGCCTTCAGGCCTTTTATAACAATCACATTTCGCTTCAGTTTTATTTAAGATATATTGAACTCAAACGTTGAATGTTACGTGACGCCATGCTTACGTAATAACCAAAGCCATTTTGTATTTACATTCATTGAAAAGTCTCGAACTAAATCAAATATTTTCGTTTCGAACATATTGAAAATTTTCTCGAATAATATTTTATTAGTTAAACATGTTAATTGATATGTGTATTAAATTCAAACCAATAAAAAAATATACGTACAAACATAGTTAGAAAGTTCGTATTGATTTACAAAATATTTCTGTGTTGTGTAGGATTATCAGATAACTAATTGTAAAATATCTACGTATTTTTTTTCGTTCATTATTTGTTTACATTAGTGCAATAACTTTCTTCAGCGTGTGCCGAGTCAAATTTCTTGAATCGTTTGTCTGCTCAGTTAATTTATTTTAACAAATTTAATTTAATAATTGTTTGATCATGATAGAAAGCCTTCAGTCATACCCTTTGCCTCATTAGGAATCACACTGACTTTACTTCCGATATCAATACTCGTTTCTTGCTCATGGTGATTCACAACCGTCTACTTTATGTACGTAATTATGTTAACCATGGATATATTAATGAGCATATTACATATTTTATATATATATTTTTTAATTTTTGAATAAAAGTAACTGATATTTAAACTGAACGTGTAACACTAATAATAGGCCTATATATAGCAAAAATTCCAATAAATCGTTTGGAAAATAAACAAAGCTGCAATTATTTGTTAATTTACAACATCGATGTATACATTCTTAGGTAAGTCACGAGAGTGATGATGTTACCAGACTTGTATGGAAAACAATGCTTCAAACGTTACACTATTTAAACGTTTAAGCAGGATAAATTTTCTAAACTCCTATGCTGCGAACAACTTTCTTAAAGTATTCAAATGCTCTAACATATATGTATACATAGAAACAATCATTTCAACTCGATAAACCGTTTCGTATAAATTTTTCATTTGTTAGTATTGCAACAAAACATTTATTGAATACACAGTTACAAAGAAATAATTTTAAAAAATGTTAGCAAAGTGTGAGGGGACGATTGATTACTTAAATGCACGAAATACATTGAAACAAAGTGTTGAAAAAAAATATTTCATGAATATCAGTTGTCCTCATGCATAACCAAGCGAAGAAGTCGTTCGCTTCAACTGGCGCTTGTCCGTGTCAGTTCTTCTGGAATTAATTAGGTGACGGTATATATATTTCTAGAAGCTACACGTAGTTGGCGTGGCGCAGTACACACGGTGCAAGGGCACATAACTCGTATGCTGCTCGGCAGGGAATGTAGGGGGAGTCTGTAATAAATTCAGGCAGGCAGCAATACATACTAACTACTGCTCAGTGTCCTGCCGAGGTAGGTAGGTCTTTATATACTACAACTAGAACGTCGACCGTAGGAATGTCCCATATTTCGTAATATCGACAACTATCGACGTAAAAATTGAATATTCTAACCCATATATATAATTTCCTGTACATCGGTACACGCATACATATAAATAAATATATGCATATAAAAAGGGTGACCTTAAAAAAACCTAATAAGTAGTACTAAGTAACCCACGCGATTTAAGGGCTAAAATGGAGACGAAAATGTTAGTGGCAAAATGTGCGATGACATTTTACTTTTATAATGTGACAACATAGCACTGTATATACTCCCCTCTTGCGCTCCACAGATATCTTACTTATCTTACTACTACTGTTTTTACCTGCGTATTATTGGTCCAGGTTAAAATCCTGAGCAGTCCAAACATGATACTATGTTTATTTGACTTGACATACATGTAATAATGCCTGATCGTGGAGCGCAAGAGGGGACTATATATGTGCGGTGTTGCCACATTGCGCATATAAAATGTCGCACAACATTTTGCCACTAACTCAAATTTAGCCCAGAATTCACGTGCTGTGCTTTTTTCCTGAAAATAATCTTGTGGCAGTGTGTTTCTATACACTCTTCTCCCCTAAGCTAATCCGGATTTGGTTCCCGGTGGAGTCGGTGCCGAGATTTACGCATTGATAATCTTGCTGGACGATGCCACTGGTCGGTGGGTTTTATCGGTCATCTCTCGTCATTTCCCTTTCTCCTTCACTCCGGTGCTGTCCCACACTCACATCACGTCGACCTTCAGAAGCGCCAAAGACCTAGGTGATAGTTGCTGACCAGAATATATTTACTTTGTTTCAGTGCCTGATGTGCACATCTGCAGCTCCGCTTATGGGTCAGTATCTGCTCAGTGTCCAGGGTTTCTGTCCTCAAACCACGGACGTTATTATAATTGCCACAGTTAATTAGGTGACGCCTCGGCTCAAATCCACGCTGTTAATAACCACGAAGCGTTGCTGCAGATGTGATCGCAAGACATTGAAACTAGCTGGTGCAAAATTATTTACGCCAAAAATCTGTGTATATTCTGATACATGGCTACTAGTCTTGCGATATTAGTGAAATAGCAGGTGTTTCAATATTTTCATACATTGGGAAACACATACACTGTAAAAAATTTTCTTTTGTAGTTTTACAAAGAACATCTTTGGGAACCCAGTTGTCAAACTTGTAAAACTACAATGGCTGTCCTTGTGAAAAAAAATACAAAGTATATGTTTGTAAAATTGTAATGAATAGCCTTTTAGCTGTACTTTGTATAACGAAAAAATACATTTAAATGCTCATCGTACTTCATAAATAATTCTGAACTTATTTATCGTATAACTTTTGAGTAAAGGGCATTTACATGAAATTATTTTGAAAATAATAACAGAAATAAATGTTTGGAGGGGCTGAGTTGGCAATCACTCTCCCGACGCTTAGATTCTACGCATCTAACACTCAGACCACTGTGAGTTTTGTACTGCATGGTCTTTATTTATTTACATACATTCAATGTACAGTTCAGTTATAATTATTTATTTTAAAGCACATAATTAATATGAACATTGACTTATTCTAGAAAAATGATTTCCAGAGTTTGTGATCTTTGCATAAAGTAATTTCCGGCAAACCTATGATTTTGGTAGACTACACATTTTTTCTAAGTTGGTTTTTGCGCACAAAATACTTTTAGAATAAAAACTAATAATTTTACACGGAAAGATTTTTCAGCATTTACAAAAGTTTGAACGACTTCAAAGAAGTGCCTTGTCATATTTTACAAAATAATTTACAGTGCTGTAACGGTTCGTATATAGGTATACAAATAATTCCTTTGTAGTATTACAAAGTTTACCTTTGTAACTTTATAAATTAAGGGATTTTGTAAAGAAAATCTTTCTACTTTTACACGTATTTGTAAAAGTACAAAGAATATCTTTGTAAACTTTACAAAATTTTTTAGAGCGTATGTAATGAAACTGACGATCATATCAGGAGCAGACTTCCCCGGACGCCGGGTTAGAAGGGTTCAGGTGGCGCCGAAAAGTTTTACTTGGGAATATAATGTAAACGAGTGTCAAAATATACAATGTTTAAACTTTTACTAGCTTTGTATTTTTATTTACATTGAACACCATATAATGTTATAAATACAGTATTTATAATTGGAATGCACAATTAAAACACTGCTAATGGTAGCTAGTAAGTACAGGTTTTATGTATTTCTAATAAAACGATATACTATTATTTACCTGATCGCAAAATAACCTATGCAAGATACGTATATTACTGTAGGGTTGATTGGACTGATGAAAAAAGGTTGACGGAAACGAGTGAGTGTGTGCGGGGGGGGGGGGGGGGGGTTACAATTCTCGGCCCGGCCGAAGGAAAGCCTAGAGCCTTCCTTGGAACATATCGAAACTCAGGAAAGGAAGAAATGGAAGATGTGACGGCAGTGATGCTCAAATAGGAAAGAAACAATTTTAAAGTGATTTCAGAATCTTCCATTGTGTGGAATACTATTCAATTTACACATCTCTAATACGGTAGATGAAACAGTTGAAAAATAAATAGAGACTTTCTTGAAAATATACGCATTATGTAATATTTACTCAATTACATTAGAATAAGAACATTGATTTAATTGTCGTTAAATGTGTGATTCTAAAATTAGAGCGAGATTCAAAAACTACTAATTTGGTGAAATCAATGTTAATACTTATGTTTTAGCAATATGTATAGATTTTATTAATATAAAACATAGTTCGTGTCGATTTTATAGGTATGAAGTGTTGATTTTAACAGAAAATTTATGATATTGTAAAATCGTTTTTGAAAACTGAAATTTAATTATTGGTAGTAATAAACATCAAAATCAAAGAACTGATACCGAAACAAAAATTAATGTTATCGACGTATCAGCACTTTCATATCGATATACCGAAAATAATATCTTATGTCATCGATAGTCCAGAAGGATAGGACTTTAATGTCGATTTTAAAATTGAAATCGAACAGTCTTAGTAGATCGACGGGTTGCAAGGCACAATTATCGTCGCCTCTCCCTATTCAGCCTTTTCACAAATTACGCCGTATTCACTCACGTGGAAATGGCATAGTCGGGTCAAGGGTGAACCTGTTGTTCTCCGGGTATTCGTAGTGGGCTGAGTTGACTTATGACGGGACCCAGCAGAGCATACGTCTAGGCGCACCATAGCTGCTCACTCGCTCGCTCTCGACGCCAGAGGAGCAGTTCCTCTACTTCTCGCTCCTTCCAAGCGAGTGTGCACTTCGCCCATCATCTTTCCGGGCAAGAGTAGTCTGCTTCTTCCACGCTATGGTTCAAAATATGACCTCCCGAGTCAGTGAGGTAGGTCCGTTCTGAACCGTCCACAATGCAAATGACTAGTACACGTGGGTAAACTGCTCCAGTGGTATTATTGATGCTATGGCAATGGTTATTGTGATTGCATAACATAGCTGAGAAAATGCAATTTGAATCTGCAGTGATAGTGCATCTAAAAAGAATTTGAGTAAATAGTTATGTAAATTAAAAAGACACGAGTTCAGTAAACTCCCGCAAGTTAAAATCCACTGCCCTGTGCATATTACAGCCCTGCCTATTAGTTCGTTGTTCGTCGTTTCAGTGTGTCAACTAACTGGTAATAGGTCAGCGCTCGAGTATATAGGCACAGTGGATTTTAACAAGCAGGACATTGAACTCACGAAATTATTCTATAGGAGTGGAAAAATGTGCGACTCCGAGAAAATCCACTGACCAACGGCTTTTATAGAATGATTCTCACGTGCAAGAATCCTAACATTGATTTGTGGTGAGCTCCCTGATCTTTACGCTAACCTCGGAGTGTATGGTGAATAAGATTACATCTGTCTTGTAGACACAAGAAACATATCACAGAGAAACCTCGTGGTTTCTGCCAATCACGCAAAGAGTGTGCGACATTGGACAGAATCACGGACTAGCCATGTCAGAAATTCTGACGCCCTCCGTAAATACGGGAATGGTACCATCGTCACAGTGTGATTGCGGAACTGAAAACAAACAACTAGACTCATAGTGATAGAATGTGAAAATTGAGTCTACAAGGTACCCAACAGATGAGGTAACTGATTGTATCCTATGTCAGTATGTTAATTTTTATTTAAACTAGGTAAAGTACGTATACGTACACAAAATCTATGTTGACGTTAATTTAAGCTTCCGATTTATGTCAGACAGGATGAATCACATATATAGGTAGGAAGAACAATAGCAACAATTTAGTCTGTGATAACGTGAACTGTACAAAATGTATTTGTATTGAATTACACGATTTTCTGCCGGTTCTCCATGTGCTTATTAAAGAATAATGTTGCGTCTAAAGTAAAACTTATAATTTAGGAAACAATTATGATGTACAGTTTCATAATCAGAGTTGACCCTGAGCTTTACACTGGTAATTCTGTTGTTTAAATTGCAAAAACAAACTTCAGTCTTGTTTGGAATCGGTATAAACCTCCATTTCTTAACGTATTCTTTCGTGGTACGTAAGTCTGTGGAAAGAATCACTTCACTTTTTTCTATAATTCTCTGTTGAGTTGCTAAAACTATATCATCTGCATAGAGAAATCTTCTCGATTTTGTTGCTGGGAGGTCCTATGTGTAACGATTTAATAAAACTGGTGCCAAAACGGAACACTGTGAACGGGGGCGTCATTTCAGGTTTTCCTAGGGGGGAGGCAAGATTTTGTTTTCCGGCAACAGTGACCTTGTTGCCTCTTTTTTTATTAATAAAGCATGTATAAATTAGATACTTTAATAATAAAACTTCAGTTTTATGTGCTTAAGTTAGCATTATTTAAATTTAAAAATACAAAAAATATATTTATACACATAAAATTCCAAATCCAAGGGGGACATTTGCCCCCCCCCCCCTGTGGACCCAAATGACGTCTCTGACTGAGAAAGTCGGTTAATCACTTTTTGTTTTGCTTATAGTCCGATACTGTATAGCACACATTAGTTTGTAGAGCAACCCCTCTTTTCATACTGTATCGCAGTTATTTGTAATAATAACGAAAACAGACGATGTTTTAAGTTGTCGTGGACATCTAGCTTCCAGTTAAGTAGTGAGACTAAGTATAAATCTAAAATAACGATACGTTTATTTGAACACTTGAAATGTCTGCGTATGGAGGAAGGATACAATGTCTATCAAGCTGTCTGACGAGTGATGTGAGTTGACGCGGGCACGATGGTACTTGTTACGGGTAGCGAGACCGGTGCGTAGTTAGCCCCCCCACTTTTAATATTGTCAGATTTTATGATGCCATTCGTTAGATCATCGTTAGATCAGATTTGATCAATCATAAGTTTCGTTTGATCAACATTAGAAATTTGTCAAATTGAATTTTTTTTTAGTGCGAAGTTAGCCCCCCCACTTTCAATATTGCAAGATTTTATGATGGCATTCCTTAGATCATCGTTAGATCAGATTTGATCAATCATAAGTTTCGTTTGATCAACATTAGAATTTGGTCTAATTTATTAATATTTGAAAAGTGCGAAGTTAGCCCCCCCACTTTTCGTATTGTAAAATTTTATGACGGTATTCGTTACATCTTCATTGGATCAGATTTGATCAATCATAAAATTCGTTTGATCAACATTAGAAATGGGTCTAATTAATTTTTGAAAAGTGCGAAGTTAGCTCCCCCACTTTTCGTATTGCAAAATTTTATGGCGGCATTCGTTACATCTTCATTGGATCAGATTTGATCAATCATAAAATTCGTTTGATCAGCATTAGAAATGGGTCTAATAAATTTTTGAAAAGTGCGAAGTTAGCCCCCCCACTTTTCGTATTGTAAAATTTTATGACGTCATTCGTTACATCTTCATTGGATCAGATTTGATCAATCATAAAATTCGTTTGATCAACATTAGAAATGGGTCTAATTAATTTTTGAAAAGTGCGAAGTTAGCTCCCCCACTTTTCGTATTGCAAAATTTTATGACGGCATTCGTTACATCTTCATTGGATCAGATTTGATCAATCATAAAATTCGTTTGATCAACATTAGAAAAGGGTCTAATTAATTTTTGAAAAGTGCGAAGTTAGCTCCCACACTTTTCGTATTGTAAAATTTTATGACGGCATTCGTTACATCTTCATTGGATCAGATTTGATCAATCATAAAATTCGTTTGATCAGCATTAGAAATGGGTCTAATTAATTTTTGAATACTGCGAAGTTAGTCCTCCCTCCCACTTTTCGTATTGTAAAATTATATGACGGCATTCGTTACATCTTCATTAGATCAGATTTTATCAGTCATAAAATTCGTTTGATCAACATTAGAAATTGTTGAGATAAATTTTTGAAAATTGCGAAATTATAATTCATCTCCCACTTATCGTATTGTAAAATTTTATAACCGCATTCGTTAGATCTTCGTTATATCATTTGTGATGAATTATAAAATTCCTTTTATCAACATTAGAAATTGGTCTTATTAATTATGTTTGAAAAGTGCGAAACAATCCGCCGCCCCTCCCCGCTTCTCGCATTGTAAAATTTTATGACGGCATTCGTTATATCATTGATTGTTCATATATGATACTTCTTAAATCTTAAATTTATTTTGATCACACGTTAGAAATTGGTCTAATTAAAATTTTTTGAAATGTGCGAAGTTAGCTTCCCTCCCCCCCAACCCCCAAATCCTCTTCACGTACCGTAAGAATTTTTGACATTCGTTAGATCATTGTTGGATCATATTTTATGAATCATAAAATTCGTTTGGTCGACATTGGAAATTAGAAAAATCAATTGATTTTTTAAATGAGCGTAGATAGTTCACCTCGTTCTTCGTAATGTAAAATTCCACAATGGCAATTGGTAGATTCGATTTGATCATTTTTTAATTTTTTTGGTCCCCACTATAAAATGGTTAAGTACAGGAAATTGACCAAATTAATGGTTTTTGAAACTTCATAGCTAACCCCAACTACCACTTTTAAAGTTAATAATTTTAAGTTGATATCTGTTAGACCGTTATATTAGTGTTAGATCACATTTGATGAGTCATTAATTTCAATTGATCAAAACCTTATTGCTGAAAAAAAATCAGTTTTTGAGGAGTAAGAAGTTCACTCTTTCCCCATGTTTTGAAAAGCGAGAATTTCAAAACGACTGTTGTAAGATAATATGTCAACATTCACAAAATTCGTTTGATCAAACAGTAAACAAATGTAAAAAAATATAATCGTTCAAAGCAAAGGAATCTGATTTACATTTGAAAATTCAGGGGTTTCCAAATGCCAATCGATAGGATTTGATCATCATAAAATCGTACTTGGTCAATTATCATATTAATGTGGTTGAAAAAGGAAAATGACCAAAAATTATTTTTTTTTCAGAAGTACTTAGATGGTGTCAGCCCCCACCCTCCACCACTTTATAAAGGTCGACGTGGGAGTAATAACGACTTTATAATTAATTACGGTAGTTTAATTATTCTGGGAAAGTACAAGTTGACAAAATCCAATATAGGCTACGCTGTTGCTGGTGTGTCAAAACAATGGGTGATTTCCGCACTGTGTCAAGCATGTTTATAGCCATCTATTACTATTTAGTGACGTAAATGGCCTAATTGTAAAAGTAAAGGACGTCGTTAAACGGCATCTGAAGGGCAATGTTTGAACTTTTGTGTGGCGTTTGTAGTGCAATCGTTTGTTGTTTAGTTTCAGGTTAAAGACTTGGAATTGCAGAGTTGTGGGTGTTTTTGAGCATCGGGATAGCAAGATTTTAACCATTAAAGATTAATTAGTAATGTTTGAAACATATTTTCCATTTTTTAAATTAATTTTTTTCGACACCAGAGACCATGCACTCCGCCGGGCGGTTTGCACACGTCAAGCTCCGGCTCGATACTGCCATCATTCGGAAACAGCGGCCCCAAGAAGATGTTGAAGTTATAGGCAGTTCGGAATAACGTGAGTACTCAACCCTTTTACCAATACGTATCTTCCCGCGCGTAACGGCTTACAATAATGTCCAAGGTCTTGTGAAATGTCTAACCTTTCTGGAAAAATCACTTGATGTTTGCGCGTGTAAGATTAATTTTGCAGTCAGTAGGAACTTATATGATTGCTGTATAGTTTGAAAAAAAAGTTTATTAACTGTATAAAACACAAATATATCGATTTAAACTACTTGTATTTCAAAATTGTTGCAATTAAATAGGGACATGCACGTAACTACATTCGGAAATTCGCTGGCAACAACGAGTAAGGTTAACTATTGTTGATGTCAAATTATATGCAGTAATGGTTAGTGTTTTTTTTTTCTTTCAAACGTTAAATCTTTTGTGCTCACATTATTCCGAACACCTACAACAGTGCTCTTGGTCACAACAAATTGATTTTTAAAATTTTTATTTATTTATAAATGTTTGGGAGAAGTCATGTTCGAGAAGATACGACGCCATGGTGGAGTATTCCCGATAAGACAACTATAAGGGTTCCACAACAGTCGGGAACATAAACAAGGGAAATTATTCTTTTCGTAATATAGAAGTGCTCGAAGATACCCTGTCTGCCCCCTTGTGCATTTGTGAAGGCATGTTTAAATCGTTTGGACATGATTTACCTGGCTAATTGTGAACGAGGCAGATTTTAATCTTCATGCACGTAACTTCTTAGGAACGTTGAGCATTTGCAAGGTTTTTAAATATAAGGACTAGGTAAATATCGTAGTCCCATTTGAATAACCTAGGCGCTCGAAGATAGCAATATAGAAAACCTGAAGTTGCACCTACCAGCTCTTCACAAATCGCATACCTTTGCGAACATACGGGCTTAGGGCTTATACTTATTATGGAGTTACATATATATATATATATCTTAAATATCATATTGTTTTAACCTAACGTTAGGGACTAACAAACACACATATTACTTTCTTTACGTATTTTAAACCTCCTCATAGCACGCGGATATTATATAGCCCTATCTTCAGCCACACTAAATATTATGGGGCGAAAAAAGTTTTTAGACACAGGCATCCTCTAATATAAACATTAAAATTGACAGTTTCTTTATATTGCGAAAATGCTTGTAAGCTTCTAAAGGTTTATCAGGGCTATTTGTAATAAAGAAGAAAATGGACTGACATAAAAACCTTGCAATTGAAGATTCTCGTTTATTTACTTTTACAGAAGAATAGAAGTGAAAGCTAATTTTCGTGCAGTAACTGTTCAAGTCAGTCTGTGCTTTTTTGCATTTTAAATATCTATTCTATTCTATAGTTCTTTCTTGCAAATATTATTTGAAACGATCGTAAGGAAATAAGTTTGTGGAAATCTGTAACAATATAATATGTACGTTGTCATTTGCAAAATTAATATTCTGCTGGATTGTCTTACTGAAACTAAAATATTTCATGCTTACTATTTAACAAACAGTGACGATATCAAACAGCTCACACAATTGCCTAGGCTTTTACGTAAAATAAAATACCAAACAAGACTTCCTTTATAATTAGGTCAATTCACACACAGATTGTACGGCTGTTTCTCTCATAACTTAGAGCAATGTTTCAGGGAAGATATTTAACAAACGCTGAATTGGATCCTCATTTATTTATTTTTAATGTAAATAATGTTCATATTACATTCCTTATTGTCCCTTTTCACATCACATTTTCGATTAACAAGAATTTTGCTGTAATAAATTTGTACTTTCAAAGAGTCCTTAACCCCCCTCTTTTTTTAAAAGAAATACTTAACTTATTTACAATTTTCAGGGTGTTTGTGTCTAGTGTCAATTCCAATGCAACGTCAAATTTAAACGTTGTTTAAAATGAATATTTACAAGCAGCAAATAAATGTTACACTGAGATGTGATGTATAGTACAAGTAACACAATTTTCGTGGCTACCGAGTCGGATTCCATACAATGATTTGTACATAGATTTTATATGAACACAAATATACTGTTTTATTCCAAACGTTTAGACATATCAAAATAGCTTTATTAATTGATTATACGTAACAAAATATTCTCTCTTACAAAGTATTTACACGTTGGTTCAATGGTACAGTTTTTTACGTTTCTTTAATTATTATTACTATATTTTCTTAAGAAACTTAAATTACTTTACCGGCTTGCACAAATGTCTAACTAAAATAATATCAAATCGTAATATTTTTCTGCACATTTATGGAAACAGAATAGCTTAAAAAATCCGTTGGTACTGCACCATTCCCCGAGTTGCAATACATATTTGCCCAAAATAAATTGTTAAATATTGTATCAATATTTTTGCTTACATATGTTATCGATTTCATATAAGATTTTATGTCCTAAATTAGGTTTTACGGACAGCTGTGACTAAAATGTGAAGTCTGGATTTAAAATAAAACTGACAAACATCGAGGAACAAGATTTTAACGAATTCAGTAATAGCACACAAACGTCACAATTACTGTTTACAAGTCGGTTTGGAATAATGGGTTTCGGAAATCATAGGTATACACATTTTAAACAACTTGTTATTGGTTTATTGACATAACTATACAAGGAACGATTACCTTAGTGACTTAGCAAGTAAGTTACCGACAAATTATCGCGTGCAAATTTGCAGCTACTGTACAATTAATAGGCAATTTTAAGGAAACACGTTGTTTAGCTCACATAAATTCCCACAATGGGTGTACAGATTCTGTAATGGCACTAAGTTTTCTTGTGTTACTTATACAACTAGAACGGTATGAATTGAAATAAAAATTATAATGTAATATGTATTTATCCATGTCAACATTCCCACCCACGCCATAAAATGTAAACACACCGACAACAATAACCAATACGCAAACTCTGTCATGTAACATATAATGCTCTTAGAAAAATATTAATATCATCTAAACACTAAAAATCCATAAAACTTCTGTTTTCTCGTACGCGAATGTAACATAATAGTTAGCATGTATTTTCAAGTATTTGTACTACATGTGTAAAGTCAAACAGTGATTTCAAAAACAACTCAAGTCCAGAAATAAAAATTATTCTAGAGAAGGAAAATCCTAAATAATATACAGGATGCATCTTCGTTGGTGTCAAATATTATGAAGACGTGTTCCTTACACTAAAACATGAAGAAAAGTACATTTATGAAAATAGGTTCAAAATTCGATAGTTTGGGAGAGATTGACGGGTTTGTCCTTAACCAGCAAAAATTGGAAAAATGTTATCGAACAGGAAGTTATCAGCATAACTGGCAAGCCTACTTTCCTCAGAGTGGGTGCAAATTAACAGTGAAAGATAAAATCGTTTAAGGAATCTTGAAATATAATTTGGTAAAACTGATTAAGTCGTATGACACTCGAAATAACCTAAAGATAATTCAGCTAGGTAAGTCATATACGAGTAATAAAGAAATAAAGTAGGGGAAACATTTTTCAATAATAAAGATAAAAAATAGCAGCCGTTTTCAAAATATTACATAATATTAAACGAAATATACAATAGTCAAGTCAGGTTTGTATGCAGTACATGTGCACTAAGTTTGATGAATTGATAGAAAAAATATCCTAAGATACGTATAACTATCATAAAATGTAAAGATGGCCGTCATTTAGAAAATATGAAGATAGGATGAACGAAATACACAAAAGTCATGTCAAATTTGTAAGTAGTATACGTGTACCAATTTTGGTGGAGTTCTATGAATAGTTACCTAAGATATGTAGTACTACGCTGAAAATATAAAAATGGCCACCATTTTGAAAATACGAACACAGGATGAACGAAATACACGAAAGGCAAGCCAGATTTCTTTGTAGTATATGTGTACAACCTTTGGTGGAATTTTTTTAGAAAAATGTTTACTTTTATATGTAATACTATGCTAAAAATATTAACATGACTGTAATTTTGAAATATGAAAACAAGCAAACCGAAATACGCAACAGTAAAGTCAGCTTTGTATGTTGTATATATGTACTAAATTTGATGACATTCTAATGTTCGGATTCTCAGATATCTAGCTTGATCAAAACATTTTTAAATGGCCTCCATTTTGAAAATATGATTATAGCGTGAACGAAATGTATGAAAGTCAAGTCAGATTACACTTTTCTATATGTGTACAAAGTTTGATAAAATTCGGTCCACTGATTCAAAAGGGGGACACACACACGGACACACAAAAAGTAGTCTAAAGAGAAATAAACGTTTTTTGCATCTGAATGTGCAGAACATTCCAAGAATAACATAAACCTTAAAAAATTCATATAATCCCTCTCTACTTCTTATTTTTTATCGGGGGCAATCCTGAAAAAAAAAAAACATTTTGAAAATTCAGTACTCGAAACGGTTCATCTTACTACACAAAGTGTGAAGATAAACAATTAAAAAATTTTTTACCGTACCACTTAAAGCTTGTACTTGGGTTTCCAGCAACAGTCCCGGAAAGACCTGTAAAAATTAGTTACTAAAATAAATAGTTTATTTATATTAAATAAAAATTAAGAAGAAGCCTTAAGTAAAGTTTGGTGAGGTTTTGAATTAACTATCTTTAATTACTAATTTAAGAACGTTTATCCGGAAAAATTAGGTAGAATCTTTAAGCAGATTTCGTTGAGTTTTTGAGATGATGTTATATAAATTGTGTTCTGTAATTTTTTTTCCGCTGTTTTGATGGTGAAATGAAACATTTTCGTGTATTGAATTTTTAAGACGCTTTTACGGGATAATTCCTTAAGAGGCTGCTTGACGAAAAATTTTTTATTTTTCAAACATTTTTATATTTTACCGATATATTATGTGTTTTGTATACATACATTGTGACTCTATCATACTGTAATGAAACATTTTTGGCTTTCATAGTTTTTTTATAATGGTATGTCAAAGTCCAAATTTGCATAAAACTGTTAAATGTTTAAAAGAAAACTAACTGACTTACTGAACTGAAAAATTCACACTGAATTATTAAGTTATTGGCTACAAGGCCTCCTATATAAAAACAAAAAATAAAATGCTTTTGTATTTTTAATAAATTCTTGAATTTTCTACATTTATAATTTTAAACTTATAAATTTTTTAAATACAGTCATTTTAAATTATTATTGCTGCTATATAGGAGACCTCGTAGCCTATAACATCGTTATTCAGAATGATTTTTTTAAGTTCGGTAAGTCAGTTGGTTTTCCTTTAAACATTAAACCGCTTTATGCAAATTTGGATTTTGGCATACCATTATAAAAAAAACTATGAAAGCCAAAAACGCTTCATTACAGTATAATATAGTCACAATGTACGTCTACAAAACACACCATATATCGGTCAAATGTAAAAAGGTTTTAAACTATAAAAATGTTTCGTCAAGCGCACCCTTAAAAAACTATTTAAAAATATGTTGTTTATAACATTGTTATGTATCTATTTACAAATATTTCTACAAATTTTGATTGAAAACCCTTTTACTTATTTTCTTGGCAATGTACTTTTCCATACCCTTACTAGTTATAGACCAATTCTTAAATTCCTCCCAAACTATCAGTTTTTGGACCCATGTTAATGTAAAATATTTACATGTTTTTTATGTGAGAAATATGCCCTCAAAATATTTGACACCAATAAATATACCTCGTATACATATAAGAACTACGGTGGTCAGTTGGCCACTATCGAAAGAGAATTTCCATCATTTAATGAAACGCAGGTCATACTTCAACTGGTAGTAACAATACAATTTTGGTAAATTTGTGGACTTGGGGTAGTTTTTGGAATCACCATTACAATTGCAATCGATACTTTTCTAATAACATTGTTTCAGGAGATACCATTAAGCGATTGAATACCATAAATCAGCAATTCCAAGCAGTATAACTTTGTATTGACTACATAAAGTTTACTCACTTTTATAAGTGAAAACTAAGTAAAACTTGCATGTAACCACGTAGATGATAAAAAAAAATCTTTTAAAAATTTCCCAAATATTTTTTAGAAATATGTCGAAAAGTTAAGGTGATTATATGTTCATGCAGTTAGTTAATTTTATTTCTTTTTTTAATTAATTGCATCCATTGAATCCTATTAGATTGTAAAAAACCATAAGACTATGAAACATATCAATTGTACACTCATGAACCCCTATATACATTTAAAACACAAAGCAGCATAACCTGACAATATCACACCTAATACATTCTCTTTACTATATCAGTTCAAATGACTTGCCTGACAAAGGTAATGTTTTATAGAATCCACAAAAAGCACAATCATACAATAAGTAATCACACCTAGTTATCCAGGCAAGTGTTAAATATTCATAAATGATCAACAAAGTATGTAACTCAAAAATTAAAAATAACTTATTAAATTAGAATTTATGACATCTTGCAAAAGATACTGTCGAAAAATTACTTTAAAAACACTCTAATGCTGTATAAAATACACTGAAAAGTTTTAGTATTCGTTTGCATAAAATCTTACATATTTGCTTGAATATCCCCTAAATAACTGCTACATTATTTACCATACTACAATACCAAACAAACAATCAAAAGAAAAGTGTACAATCTACAAATAACACAGATATTAAAATAAAAATGCTACGTACAGAATTTAATAGGATCGTTGAAAGTTTAAACAATAAACAAAACGTATGTACAATACAAACTGTATGAAACATTGCAGCGCCCACAAATATGGCGTAACGTTTTTACCAATAAACATTAAACATGTCAAAACTTTACAATCCATTGTAAAAACCTTCACATATTAAGTTTGACAGTTACCTTTGGGTGTATACCAGTTGAAAGTATTTTTATGTTTACATGACTTAAACTTTAACCATAGCATTTTAATATTAATGAGAACTATCGCTCATGTTTTATCCTTAAGTAATAGTGTTTATCCAGTTACCAGGGTGACTTTAAATGATGTATTGGTATTAGTTAGAAAGGATATTTATTACTTGTAATACAAAAGTAAGTTTAAATTAGCTATACCAGCTGTAGGATAAACCGACCACATACTGTGCTATTCCTTAATAACGTGATAAACCACGTTGTGGACTTCACAAAATTGGGAGGTATCTGTATACCGAGTTCAAGCTCGCGTAGTTTCGGCAATAAGTGACACATGTATCAAATATAAAATTACAATTAAAGTCTTTAACATATTTCTGTTACCGAATTTCGAAGACTAAGGTTTCACAAATTAGGGTATAGGTTTGCCCTTTAAGAAAAGCCTCTTAAAAGCGTATTAACGATTTCTATTGGCAATGGTGGAAACCAATAATATTGTTACGTATTTAAATATTTACGTTTATTTGTCTGGAGCGCACATTTATGCTACGTATCGTTCCTTGCTGGATTGACTTTGCGTTTCTTACTGACACTGCATTTTTTAAACTACTTTGTCTATCATTCGGGGTGCTTGCAATAATTGTAACTAGCGAAAGGAGGTGATTTTTCTTTACTTTACATTTGTTATCAAATATTAGTTAATAGTGTAAATCTGCGTAACTTAATACAACGCTTGGCTATTTATGTTGCAGTCGTTGAAAAATATGGCAACGATCGTAGAATATTTATGGATACGTGGCGAATACGGGAAACCATTCGTTTCTACTCTACAAAACAATTTCAAACTATACAATAAAGCTTTGATGTTATACAATTGTTATGTATTCAGGTTTACATTGTTTAAAAGTTTTCAACGTACAAGGTGTAACTGAACATTTTATAGGTGGAAGATAAAATCAAATATATAAAATTCTCGTGTCACCGTGTTTGTTTCCATACACCTCCGAAACGGCTTAACCGATTTCAATGAAATTTTGTATATACGTTCGGTAGGAATGCGAATAGGTTTTTATCTATTTTTATACTCCTAAGTGCTATTGTTTAGTAAATATTTTAAATTTATTTATGTGACAAAACAACGTTTGTCGAGGCAGCTAGTAATTATATAAAGTACTGCACATGTGTATTGGTTATGTTAAGGTTTATGTTAAATTATATCACAGTTAACACTTTTGTTAATAATCCTTCAACTACATACATGGCAGTGATATGCTCAAACATTATAGTAAAGATTAAATTAAAAAATAAACACTAAAACGTTTAATCAAAATACTTGAAAAAGAAACGCGCCAAGACAAAGAGAATAACCAAAACTGATATGTCAGGAACGACACAAGTTCTCGACTAGTTTCTAAAATAGTGGATAAATAAAAACAATCACACTGAAGAACAGCGTTCACGGACTACGCCAAGACGTGTAGGCCTATAAAAACCACATTAGATAATTTTTTTCGTTTAAAAAACTTCAGAAAACTAGAATTTTTTGTTTTAAAGTAAATTTATTTTTTAAATAAATAAAATATTCAACGCGGATTTTATGCGTGTTTGGCGTAGTCCCTGATGCTGTTCTTTAGAGTGGGTTTTTTCATTTGGGTAGGTAAGTTGGGTTTCCTTTCTAGCATAAAACCGTTTTATACAAATTTCGATTTTAACATCCCATTATGCAAATACCATAATACTAAAAAATAATCATTATAGTAAAAATTAGTCACAATGTATGCTCACAAAATAAATCATATGTCGTACAAATATCAAAATTATTAAAACAATTAAAATTTACGGTGAACTTCCCTATTAACACATACATACTTACAATTCCCCAACGCACGGCTAAATACGTAAGATATCAAATCTGAAGATCGAACTATATTTTGAAATATGAACGAATAGTTCGAAATTTGAGTCATAGACATCATAGGTGACTATTGTTTTTATTTTGTTTTGCTTGGATGAAGAAAAGTTGGGGAACTGGTAGAACAACTTCAAAACAGGACTACGTTTAAGTGTTTGGACGCAGTGAATGCACTATACTTGCCGTGTTCAAATTTGATCTAGTAAAAAGTAATTTGAATAAATTTAATTTATATTTTCATACAACTTTCGCATAGATGTATCACAACTGAACATATAAGTAAATTTTTTTATAGTACGCTCTCTAAGGCAACAAAGAAATAAACAAACTACGTGCATGAATTATGTAGTAAAATGACGTATTTATGCGATGCAAACATTAAAAAAAAAATAATAATAACGTTTGTCTCACATTGCAACAAATTATTCTGGTGACTATAACAAGGAAATGTGGGAGTAGAGTGTGGATAAGCTACGCGCCGGCTTGCGCTCAGAATTTCAGCCGCGCGACAAGTTCAGGGAACTCATTGTAAGCTTTCCGTAACGATAAAATCTGTCGCTACTTATCGACAGGCTCGTATTATATGATTGTGGGTGAAGTCACATTCGATGAAACCTATCTTTTCTAGCTTTTGTTTCGTAACGACAACTGCAGAGTTGTCGATACAATCAAATACAGTAGAAATAGCGTCAAACGTGGGCAATATGTGAAGATATTTTTATTTTGTGTGCTAGAATTGTAAAATTTACAATACAAAACAGAACATATTTTTGTAATCAAATACGGTATTAATATAAAATACGTAAAAAGTATTTTGCTATAACTTAAATGTCGGAAATTACGAGGCATGTTTCTTGACGTCTGCCAGCTCCTTCAGCCCCACAACAGTTGTACCTGGCGCAGCGAAAGTTGAATCGTACTCGGTTATTTTGAACCCGACTGCGAACTCTACAGTCGATTTATTATATCAGACCCGCCATGTTGTCTCACCTGTAAGAAAGGTTCATTTAGCTACAGTGGAAGGTACGAGAGAAGCCAAGTATGTCTGAAGGGAAAGTTGTGGTCTTACTTGACTTGCCTGTTTAAAGTGCGATCATAGGTTTAAAAGATACCTCACAAATATAATCAGAAATTAATTTGCAGTGACGCAGATAACAATCATTTAAAAAATATACGAATGCATTCCGTAAGCCAGTACATGTTTCTTATTTACTACAAAAAATAAACGCGGAGACTACAAACTTAAACATTTTGATAAAAGTTGAATCGAATTTTACTGATGGGAATGTTTGTCACTTCAGAGGCGAGGTTGTTTTCTCGAACGTGAACAACAACTTTGTTGCCAAAGAAATTCATTGTAAAACTATAATTATTGACGCAATTGTTTGTAAAATTATAGTCTTGACTTTTATTTGTAATCGCGGTTAAAAAAAAAATAATTCGCGTTACTCATTTTACTTTAATCACGACACTGAACTTGTGAATTAAATAACTTTTGAACAAATTTATTTTACATGTACGTAATTATTATGAGGAAGGAAAAAAAAAACTCCGTGGGGGAACTCAGATTGGAATCTGTTTCATCGCGTTTGGAAATCACGCTTCGTATCCCTACACCACCTTGACCTACATTCTGTTAAGTCTTTTAATTTGCATAAATTAAGTGTATAGGTCAGTATTAATTTATTTTGAAGCATGCTAAAATATGAGCTTTCACTTTGCTCCAGAGAAATGCTTTTCAAAGTATGTAATTTTTTGCGAACGTACGCTTTTGAAAGACCAATAATTTTTCCTAGGAAACCCTTGTAAATTTTTTAAAGGATGATTTCATAAGGAAAATATTTGTACATTTATAGAAGTTCGTAGAACTACGATGGAATGCATTGTAGTTTTTACATAAATGTTTTACAGTGCAAACAACTGAGGTGTAATTAGTACACATAATATTTTTAAATGATAAATAAACGCTTACCCTTGCAGGGTCTTCAAGTAATGCATGTACAACAATTTGCGACTTAATCCGTAGGGAACTGTAAAATGTTAAAGCTCTATAGATAGAAAGTTTATGAAAACTGTGTTAATTACGTCTAGAATGTCAGGCTGGAGAGGTGTATTCTCAGAGTTCTCTGAAGAAATGAATTTGTAGTGAAGCAAATAACAATCATGTAAAAAGATGTACGAAAGCATTTCGTAAGCCAGTACATGTTTCACATTTATCGAATATGGATAGATTCAATTTGAAAGAAGCGGCATTTGAAAGTAGTTTGAAGACTTATATTTTTCACCTAATTTGAGTAGGCGAAGTCAGAGCCGCATAGCGTTGAGCGGGAAAGCTAGTAAACACAAATTTATGTTGGGTGAAAGAAGAAATGATACTGAAGGGCTTGGCGTGGACTCTAAAGTTGTTGGATCGATTGCAGCTAAGGATATATGTGACTGGAGCTCTGGAAACATAATATAATGTCTTCCTTTGCAAACGTATTATGAGTACGCTCACAACATTACATGAATTCGTGGATATATGTTATGAGCATATGAATATGAGTGATTTGATAATACTGACACGCGCAGGAAAGATACCTCGTAATTTCCGACAACTCTAATGCACTTTTTTAAGACACGAACGTTTAATTATCAACCAAAAGTTATTTACGAAACAAAATGTGCTGCTTAGTAAATAACAATTTTCAAGTCATGATACACTTTGGAAAATATATAATCGATGACCTTAATTTTTAACAATATTTTTACACCCGCACAAACCACACTCATCGCCCTACGATGTATTAATGTGGTAATTTAGTAAAGTCTTTTGAAATAGCTCAGAATGTTATGGATTTATAACGATTCATTTAACGTACATATTATTTACGATTGTTTTATTAAATGTGAGTTAACTTTTCGTTCAATGATTATAACGTGAGGATTCAATAGACAGGAGGTACCGTAAGGATTACAGTAGACAGGAGAGTGGGGATTTGTTAACTACGATGTTAGTTTTAACACAGGAAAATATGTTTCAGTAACTTCAGTTGCACAAACGCCTAACTTTGCATTTTTTGTAATTTTTTTAACTTTATCTCAAGGTGAAGTGAAATGTAACATTAATATTCGTGTGTACATAGTTCTATTAGAAGAAACTATGTTCTGGTCCTGCCTCGCGACGGGTATGCAGAGTGCGAACAGGCCTAAAGCTTCTCCTTGTTCTACTCTCAAATAATCCTTCTCCAGACCACTATTAAGTATCTGCTTATATTTACACCAGGCGTGTTTACTGTAGTTTTACATAAACTACTATCTCAAATTTCCCATTTATACTATGAGCAGGAACACTTCTAACCTTTTTGGCTAAATCATCGAAAAGTTCCCAAGTATTATTTCTCCTCCTGCAGTAAGACACGAAATGATTTCCGCGTATAAAGTCTATTACGCCTCCCAATACAAAGTTAGTGTTTCGTACACAAATAACCTCTGGTACATCTGTGAGGAGAAACGTTTCTTCGGGATGGCCTATTCTGGGCTCTATAATAATATGTGGCCCAAATTCTTTTCTAGCAGAGAAATCAGCCCTACATGTTTCACAGATCTTCTTTTTAACTTCCAGTGAGTTTTCAATGGCGTTAGCCAATAACTGAATACCGTTTTTAATGTCATTTAAGTTTATATCCCAGAAAATATTTCTGGTAATACCATTTCTTGAACAAGTGTCATCACATGTCGTGTATGTTATTGAACTTGGAAGACTTGCCATTGTTTTTGTAACAACACCACCTATCGAGTCTTCCGCATCAATAACTGTGATAATTTCTCCAGCTTCTGATAAATTTGGTTGGTACAATGTTCTCAACATTTTGATTCTGGCTTCATACGTTTTCCTGACCGATCCGTCCTTCATGAATTGCAAAACAAAATTGCGCAGTTCACACGCAGATTCTAGAATTGTAAGCCGGTATGAATCATAATCCACACACAAACATGTCACTAAGTGCACAAGGGAATCAAATGGGCATGTGTTCTTCACAACGAATACTGATTTTTTTATTCTAATAGGGGCAAGAAGATTCCCATTAGATAACAAACTAACTGATTCACGAACTTTCTTGGGATTGTCTAAATATAAATTGACGTTTGGGTCTGCGTCCAAGTAGGATTTTCTTTTTTTTGGTGGCAAGTTGACTTCAAGTGCGCTGGTCTTAGAACCAACGTTGTTTGCGGTATTGCACAGTATTCGCCCTAGAACAGATTTATAGAAAACATATGTTTGTCAGGAGATAGCCAATCTACCACTTCAAAACTTGTCACTTATTTACATATTTAATTAATTCATGGCAATGAAAGACATTCATAACTAAAATACATAGAAAAATAAGAAAAGTAAAATTTTTAGGGAAAGCATTAAACTGGATAGCAAATATGAGATTTAAATTAAATGAAATTCTCATTAGTCGCAATTCTTTAGGCACTACATTAGATCCTAAATTTTGAATTATTGTAGAACGTCAACAGTATTTGTGTAATGGAAATTAAGAGTGGCCTCCAGGAAATCGGTATCAAGTAGACTGCTATGCGGGACGTACATACATTGAACTTATAACATTTGCAATCATCAGTTTCCAGAAAAAAACTGGAGACTCGCACTAACAAGTAAACAACAGAATGCAAGAAAATTTCATTGAGAAGATGATGAGGTAAGAGGAATGAAGAAAGCAAGCATAGACTGAATAAGTTCAATTAGAATCTTTAGTTGGAGTTAAGGTAGAAGTAGAGTGGCTGCATGTGGATCAATACACCTGGCTGTGCAATATGCAAAGTTCGTTATAAAATATTAATTAAACTATATAAATTGTTAGACAGTTACAATTAAAATTCTTTATGAAATAGGAATATTTATGTTTTGTAATGCTGGGAAAAACTTATTGCATTTATATTTTAACATGTTAAAAAAAACCTAAGTGAATTATTATTATTTTTTTTTCAAAATGAAGACGCACTTTCATTATGAATGCCCTAAGAACAAAGCTTTGCGAGAATATCTTCCTAAAACGTACCCCTGACAGTAATTTATTTGCTTGAACATAAAAAAATAATAGTCATTCTGCAATTTTATTTTATTTACTGTATGCACTTCTCTGTTGCTAAAACACATTTGGCGGAAACCTTATATTACAATTATCGTAAACATTTTACTGATATTTTCTTGCGTTCGAGCACAGGAGTTAATGTGACATACTAAAAGAATAAATTTTCACAAAGTGTTGGCCTTGAAACTTTCATGACGGAAATATGCGTGTTATTATATTAGCACAAGCACAGGAGTTTGTGATTAACTTAAAGAATAATGTTTGGCTAAGTGTTGTCCCTGAAAATTCATGACGGAAATACTCACATTATTTAACTAAATATTGTTACTTAATTAATTGATTTCTTATACATTGTAGAATTTAAAATCAAAGAACTTATTTGAAGTGTTACAAAATTATAACCATTTACCTTTTTTGCACAATTTTAATTGTAACTTTAGACACATTTTATAGTTACAGTAACTGCTGATAACGAGCTCTACATATTGTTCAGTCAGGTTTGTCATTCCACATGCAGTCCCTTTACTTCTACAGTAACTATATAGATAATATGTGTCATAGCTTACCTTCATAAAAATTTTCTTCTTCAGAACCGTTGATTACATCGCGGACAACTTCAGCCTTTCCTCTCCATTGCTCTTGTAACATAAGTTCTTTTGTAGCTTCTTGAAGTAGCAGACCATCTAACTTTGGGATTTGGTTTGAAGTTTTTGGTTCTGATGAAATTTGATCCGCAGCAGCGAGTTTTGTTAACCCATTCAGAGCTTTTATATGCTTTGAAATGAAATTAGGTAGCTTGATAGGGGGCTCGTCATGCATTAGAATGGCATTCTTCAACAGAGCAAAATCACCTTCAACATGAGCCGAAGAAGCTATTCTGTACGGTGAGCAAAAATGTTTTGCCATCACCCCTGTCCACAGCGGAAAATACGACAGCAGCCAAGCCAACTTTTCTGCGAAGTCTGGGCAGTAATATGGGTTTGGCTGTGTTCCTCTTTCAAGAGCACTGGTCTTCGCCACGGTCACTATGTCGTTCAGAAACTTCTTTATTGTTTCAGTTTGATGCACTTCGCTCACATGTGGTTCCGCTACCCCGAGGTCATGATTGTTCAGTGCGTTGCTGGGATCTTCGATTGCATCGTCTATTTCCCCAGGGATATCAGCTCCTGTCAGCACTCTCTCACCAAGATACTTCTTTGCGCTCTCAGCTCCAGTTTCTTCACTCATATTGTGTACCAGCCGGCCACAGCTTTCAGAGAGCGATAAGGTGAATATATTCCTAGAAAGATCTTTTAAGTCATCAATATTGGTACATTGCACCAACAATCCAACACATCTTATCAAAAATTTCCTCACCATTTTCCCATCCTTTGGGTAGCACTTCCATCTGCATACTGTCTTGATGAGATGAGCCACATCTACCCGAAGATAGCAGCCTAGGACCATAAAATTTCCTGAAATAATCTTGAAGCAAGCATTGTTGTAAGAGCTTAGGCTCATGTCATTTGTTGCTCTTGCTAATGCCCCTAGCAGTGCCAAAGAAAAATCACATACACACTCTTGTGGAGGCCTCTGGACGTCTTTCAGCCATTTCTGCAACCAAAAAACGATTGTTGCGGTATCCTGCATCTCTGTAAGTAGTTGAGCGACACTGATTGTGGTATTTCTGAAATGTATGACAATCTCGTACAAAAATATGTGGGCAGACAACTTGTTTGGCCCACTCCTTTTTATTTTTTTGACAAGACCTCCGGTTGCATCAACTGAGGCTGTTGAGAAATTTGACTCGCTTATGTACTTCTTGTAAACAAACGACTGCTCCTTCGTCCAATAACAACAAAAAAATTCATCATAACCCACAGTATGAATTTTTCCTGCATGTTCTGGTGAGTTCTTCATTTCAACAAGGGCTAATATAGGGTCTTTTGTGCTAGGACATTGGGTGTCGATCCTTTTCGCCTCTTCTCTTACCTTCCTGCACGTTGCAAGCGATGGTAAATATGGAGGTTCCTGCTCTCCGAATTTCATAACACTGTCAGCCTTCTTCATACGCCAGTTCCATGCTCGATTTTCAATCATTTCATTGCCTGCATCGAGCCTTTGTTGACCCCGCAGTTGTCTTTTTTTCGTGTGGGGAACACCTCGGGTATCTGATGCATATACAGTCAAAATAATTGGTGATAGATGTTTTGGTTCATCTTCTGCTTCAACTCTAATTAGTTCTCCGCAGTCTGTGCATTTGGCAACAGCTGACAGGAATGGCTCTGTTCCATTTTCGGTGAGACGCACCTTACATCTCTTAAAAGACAGGGAACAGGGAATTTTCACCTGATCGTATATGTAGGTCGAAAACACTCCTGCCCATACATTTCCTTTAAGTACTCTTCTTCTCTTTATCCTGTTTCCTTCGCAATACTCCACTTCCTCAGGTTTACAAATTTCGTAATCCTGAAAAGGAATACGAACCCTCCATTTGATGGTTCCCTCACGCTCAGAATTTTCTGGCGATGACAAAGAAACATCTTCTGCCTCATTCCTCTCGTACAAAGTACTATTCTGCATTTCGTCCTCTGGTACACAAAATTTTGGTGATAGAAGGTCAAAAAGTCCATATCTGTTCTGTTGTACATAATCATGACACTGCTTCGGTTTATAAATCTGTTTACCATCAATAAAAAAATTTATGTCTGAAGATACTTCAGTCCACACACTCGCTGAAGCTGTTTTGAGATTTCCACAGTCATCAAAAAAATTTGTATACTTCAGGAATGTTTCACAAATTACATTTTCTTTAATAGGGCATTTCCTCGGCATTCCCTGAAATGCAAAGTAACAAAAATATTTTAAAAAGTTGTTGTTAACAAGAAATTATTACGTTTAGTTCAGCAAGAAGTTGGTATAACACTGGGCAAAAATTACGTAGGCTGCATTAGTTGTTTTATTTGTTACACAATTACTACACAGATCAGTTAACACCTTAACTTTTTAAATATGATATAAACTTTCAACCTATAAAATAAATCCCACTACTCACAAACAATGAGAGTAATGGTAATCTGGAACCGCGACCCCGCTATTCCCATCTAAAAGTGTTGGTAGTGACTCACAAATACATAAAACAGTTTCACACCGAGTCACGTTTGTTTTTATGATAAATGTACATTTATTGCGTGTTTTGTTGCGTAGTGCTACGTACAAGTAAATACACTACATCACTCCAGCCTAGCTAGAGGGGAGCCCACCGATTACATAAACACGTAATATATTATATTTGGCGCAACAACCCCCCTCCAGCCTTATATACGGGTCCGGAGCCCAGCTAAAACAGTTACTCGCGCCCTGCCATCGGTTTCAATGATTTGCAACTAATCTGTCTGAGTGCATTTGATTTTACAAACACTCAGCGAGTTTATGGAAGCTTCGTTTTCCGGTCTCGCGACATCACAGCCTACGGAGGCACATGAGGAATCGGCGGCGACATGACTGCATGAAGGTGCATCAGCCACGAGTTCCACACCACAGTGCTAAGATTGCAAAATATTTTTCTCTCTTAAACTTTGAATTCTAATGTTACAGTTATCCAATGCTGTATTTTAATGCATTCAGACTTAAAATGCACTAGTATTCGTCATCGAGATAAAGTGAGCAGTAAAAATTTAACCTTCGAAAAATATCACTGTCGAAACTGCATATAATTAAAAATTTACTGTAGTCCCAATACTGTTTGTATGATTGGCAGTGAAATTACGCAATATAATTGCGTCTATTTTCCTATTTGAATACAACAATATTGACAGAAAATCAACCGAAATCGACATACCTCTATTTTATATAATTAATAAACTTTTTTATCAAACTTTACAGAAGGGTCATTACGTCAAGTGTATTAATCCTCTGCCAGCTATTTAAGAGCAGCAGGTGCAGGATTCCAGAAATTATTAAAAGAATATTTTTTAATGTTTTAAGAGTTTCTAAACCCAGATTAATTTTTAAAAAAGGAATATTTAATTTAAGCTTTAACTGATCAGTAATCTGAAGTTATTGGATCCTTTCTCTACGTATAATATACATAATCGTATGGGTTAGCGACCTCTTTGGCTGTGCCTGAAACATAATAGGCCACGATGGTGACGTCTGTAACACAAACTCCCTACAGCGATACGAAAGTCATTAGTGAACAAAATCACAGTATTTTATATAAGTAAATAAAATTTAAAAAAAATTATAATTAAAAGGTTATTCGACATTGGATAATGAGATTGGTTATTTATGGCCAGTATAAATGTAAGTGCAGCTTTATGTTTTATGTACCAGCGTTAAAACATGAAATTGTAAAATAAAATTTAAAATTTTGTTACCTTATAATTTTCTTGTTTGTATTGACGTGAGAAAGACGAAAAAAAATTTTTACAGTATAAATAAATAAGATTGTAAAATAATCTGTGAATGTAAATGTACCTTACATTAGAAATAATGTCACCATCTCCCTCAAAAAGAAAACTATTGTAAAACAACAGAGCGTTCGATCGCCTATTCTAATAAGACATGGCTTCTCGCCTTCTAGAAGTGTATCGTCAATATCGAATATGAAGTATTTGAACATAACTAAAATTAAGACAATATGATACCAGCATAACTGATAAGATTACTTTCAACAAAGTGGGTACCGTACATATTAACATTGGAAATTTAAAAAACTTTTCAATAAGTAATGTTGATTTAGAATTACGATAAACGAAATGTATGAAATATATGTTTACTTACTAAGTAATATACGCGTACCCAGTCTGATAAAATTAAGGAAAACATTTTCTGAAATATCTATCATAAAGATAAAAAATTGCCGTCGTCTTCAAAATATTACAAAAGAATGAACGAAATACACAAAAGTCAAGTCAACTAACTGGGTTGTATATGTACATCAATATTAATGAACTTCGGCAAAATAATTCCCCAAGTATGTCATATTTTGCAAAACATATGAATTTGTCGCTATAATGAAAAAATTAACAAATGAAAACGAAATACACAAACGTCAACAGCTTTGTATGTAGTACATGCGTACAAAGTTTAATGAAATTCCTACAAATATTTCATCAGATATGACCTATTATAAGAAAAATTTGGAAATGGTTAACATTAAGAAACCATTAACATAGAACAGACGAAATACACTAAAGTCAAATCAACTTTGTATGTAGCATATGAGCAAAACGTTTGATTATTTTCCGAAGTACATTTTGTAAGTAATGTAAAATAAAACTATATATATAACAAATATTTTGTAAATATTAATACAGGATGAACGAATTACACAAATGTCAAGTCAGCTTTGTATGCAGTACACATATGCGTACCAAATTTAATGATATTCTGATAAATACTTCGTAATGCATATTAAACTGTAATAAAATATGAAATTAGTCACCATTTTGAAAATCTGAACACAGGATGAATGAAACACGCAGAAGTCAAGTCAGTTTCGTGTGTAGTATATGCGTATCAAGTCTTATGAAATTCTGAAAAACATTTCTTAATATATGTAACACTGTGCTAAAAACATCAAAATTTCTGCCATTTTGAAAATATTAACACAGGATGAACAAAATAATCAAAAGCAAAGCCAACTTTGTGTGTAGTGTATGTTTATCGAGTTTGATACAATTCTGAAAATTATTTCCCAAGATATGTTGTGTTATGATAAAAATTTTAATGTGGTACCATTTTGAATATATGAACACAGGGAGAACGAAATAAACAAAAGTAAACTCAACTTCGTAGTTTATGTGCACCATGTTGGATGAAATTCTGAAAAATATTTTGTAAGATACGTAATAAGTACCGTGCTAAAAATATAAAAACCAAATTGAACGAAAATCGTGACAGTCAAGGCAGCTTTGTATGCAGTATATGTGTACCAAGTTTGATGAAATTCTGATATACGGTTCCTTAGATATTTAGATTGTTAGAAAAATGTGTTAAAGTGGCCACCATTTTGAAAATACAAACAGGATGTAAACGAAATATATAAAAGTCAAGTCACGTTACGTGTACAAATTTATATTATGAAATTCAGTCCACTGTTTCAAACATTTTAAAGGGGAACACACACATAAGCCTACATGTTCCTTCGCAAATAGGCTAATAAAAAAAGGAAGAAAAAAAGATACTTAGCCTATAAATAATGTGTTTCTGTGTAGCTTTGTGTGTGTATGTGTGTGTACGTGTGCTCCCCTACTAAAACGTTTGGACCAGTGATGCGAATTTCATCAAACTTTGTTCACATATAATACTTAGTAACCTGACTTGACTTTTAGATGTTTCGTTTTACGCCCTTTTCATTTTTCAAAATGATTGTATTTTTAACATTTTATAATTACATCAATCTCGGTACACATAAAGACCGTAGTAAGATGAATGAACTATTATGCATTCCATATGTGAAATACATTTATTTTTAAATGCCGACTTTTTTTATTTTTAGCATAGTACGACATATTTCAGTAAATACTTATAATTTCATTAAACTTAGTTAACATTATACCACATATTAAGCTGAATTTGCTTTTGTGTATTTCAATCACACTGTGACCATGTTTTCAAAGTGGCGGACAGTTTTATATTTTAAACATAGTAGGTCATATTGAAGGAAATATTTTTCCGAATTTTATAAAACTTGATACACACATACTATAAACAAATCTGTCAATTTGGATAAGTTTATTTTCATATTTTCCAAATGTAGCCCAATTTTCATTTTCTTTGCATAGCATTACATAACTTAGGAAAATTTTGTTCAGAATTACACCGAACTTGGTACACTTATACTGAATACAAAACTGACTTGTCTTTTGCGTAGTTTGTTCATTTTATATTTATATTTTCAAATTTTCGGCCATATTTTATATTTTAGCATAGAATTATATATCTTAGGAAACATATATCAGAATTTTACTAAACTTGATATATATACTCTACATACAAAGCTGACATTACGTTTTTGTATTTCGTTCATCCTGTGTATGCATTTTCGTATTGGCGGTATTTTTTATATTTTTAGCATAATTTGACCAATCGGAGGAAATACTTTTTAAAATGTCATTAAACTTACTACACATGTACCACACATTAGGCTGACATACATTTAGTGTATTTCGATGGTATTGTGTTCACGTTTTCAGAATGGCGGCCATTTCAAATTTTTAGCATAGTAGTACATACCTAAAAAAATATTTTTCATAAAATCATCAGACGTGGCTTAGCAATTATGATGTTCATTTCTTATTTATTTTGAAATGTTTGCTCAGTGTCCACTAAAAATGTGACTAATTTATTGCGAGTCACGTACCTGCTTCTACTAGTCTACTCATAGTATTTTGACACAAGTAGGTGTATTTTTGTTGTGTTAAAAAAATAGTAGGGAAATGTATAGCAAAAAACAAGAAGCAAATACCAGATAAATTAGGGGTAATTTTAAAGAAACAAACAGTTGCTGGTTTTTGGTGTATACCAAGTACAGCAGTAATAATTGAAACTAATACATTAACTTATTTTTTTAAAACATTTAAAAATCTCTTTGTCAATTTTAAAGGTGAATGACATGGTTAGCAAACATTAGTATAGTAGTCACTAAAATATATAACTGTATTACGAATATAATCTGACGTGAACCTTTTTGTTTTCAACTTTTCAGTAAAAGCTATATATTATTCAAATACAAGGCAAAAACGTATCAAAGACCATATGTGCGATACCCATATATATATATATATATATATATATATATATATATATATATATATATATATATATATATATATATATATATATATATATATATATATATATATATATATATATATATTCGGATTTGTACAAAATAAGTTATGTAGTTATCCTATATCAACTGGTGCTGCGGTAAAAATATTTAATGTTTTCTTTAAAAACTCTTGCCCCTCTCACCTATGTGATCTAAGTTCGATTCCCAGCGGGGTCGGTCCCCAGTTTTTTGTAATTGGGAAACGTGATTGTCGCTGCCTTGGTAGCGGTTATTCTCGGAGATTTCCCATTATTCTCTCCTCTCATTTCATCTCTGCTACATAATTATTTCACTTCTCTCATCCATTCTTTGGGCCGGTCGTGTGACAGTCCCGTCAAGTTAATGGAGCAGTCGTCCCAACCTTCACTTCGCTCACTTCAGTAGTGACCGCTGCCGGTGACGGGAATATGCAGTGGCTTTTTCATTTGAGCATACGAAATTGGTGTTTAACTTTCTGTTTATAAATAAAAGTAATTGAACTATGTTTCCGGAAATTCGCACATTAAGAGGATACTATAAGAGAGGGTAAAATGTCAGGGATCTACCTGAAGATGGAAGTACGAAACACGTGTAGAAACAGGCGGCGAAGAAAGAGGTCGAGAAATATTATGTAGAAACACATTTATGCAATAAAGTATTGAAGGGTTAACTTTAAATAATACATGCACACATACACACATATATATACACACACACACACACATATATATATATATATATATATATATATATATATATATATATATATACATACATACATACTTACTTATTTAAAAAAAAAATATAGATTCATTTGTCCTAAAATTAGGATCACATACTTTTCAGAAATATTATGCCCTTGCTTCACATTTCGTGTGTTTGAAAATAACTTTGCGTTATTCTGTACTTTTATTTGTATTACTCAATAGTATTAGTTGTATATTCTACAGTAGTTATTGAACAATTTCATACATTAGTTGCATTTAAGTTTTCATGCTTATTCATTTTCTTTGGTTGAGCACATGTTTAGGTTTAGCTTTTGAGTAACATTCAAATTAGGTTTTGTAATATCGTCACCAGAGGGTAAAACACAGGGCGTGAGCAGAGCAGGTTATCCAAATACTTTTTACACAAAAAAAAGTCTAATGGTCCCCGAGTTGTTGCCAAGAGGAAATCCGGTCGGACACATGGCTAGATGTTGTGTATGAATTTACGTTGAATGGTAATGATTACGAATTATTTCGAAGAAAAAATAATTAAATCATATTTTTTTAGAATTTAATATCATTCAATTTCAGTGAGTTAGTGATTCAAATGAAAGTAATAGGTAACAATGAAAAGAAATGGATAATACGCTTTTGTTGAGTTGCTAATCATCTGTGAGTCGATTAAATATCGCTATATTATGAGCGGAGTGAAGAGTTTTGGTCAGAGCTTAACATCGAGAACTTCAGTGCTGGTGAAGGGTGATATGATGCGAGCATTGAGCAGCGCCGGAATGAATAGGCGGGGGAAACGGGAGATCTCCGAGAAAACCCGCCAACCAGCAGCATCGTCGAGCACGATTCCCACATGCGAAAACCCGGGGACCGACCCCGACAGGAATCGAACCCCGGATCGCCTTGATGGGAGGTGAGACCACCGCGGCTCCTATATTATGGGTGCAATGCAAAATTTGCACCTTTGTTGCATCTGGTTGCACTGCAGTGAAATAAAATTCACACACTCATTAAATAGAAGACCCGTTTGACATGCTCCGCACTTGCGCTGCGCTACGCTGCTGCAAATACATGGTTATATTTAATTAGTGCTCATGTCTATCTGCAAAAATACGAATACACAGTGCGCGTAGTTAAAAGTAGCAAATAACGTTATAATATTATTGCAATATAAGAAAACTGCTTCGTGGATTAAATGAACAGTTGAAATGGATCAAATAAATTATATTACGAAGTGAATGGTGACGTTCAACAATAATGCTTGGATTTTGGCTACAGATGTTACGTGGCGCCCACCAAACAGACTTCTGGTGGCAATTTTCGCACTATAGATAAACTTTCGTTGTCGTATTGGTCAGACAAGGATTTTTCTTATAAATAAATGTATGTCAAATATGTGCAGATTATTTCGTACTGTTGTTCCGGATAACTTATGTTAGTTAAGCTGTGCCAATAGTGGAGAAGCCGTTAGGAATTACTTTTTGATTTTCACAGACTGTGCATTTCTTTAACTGTCGGTAACAATACTTACACAATGATATTATTTTATTTTATTGATATAAATAGATTCAGACTCAGTAATGAAATATTTGAAACTATTTACTCAGTGATAAATACTGATGAAGCAGTAGCCTATCCAAAACAATACACATGTACTGCGTGTAGGCGTAATTTATGGTGTTGCTCAGAAATTAAATATAAGAATTTTTGTAATGAAGCTAGAATACATGTAAAAGATTTACATATCAATAACAGTTAAAGCAACTTTTTACTGGACCGGTACAGGAATAAAAAGTATTTGTAACATGTTCACTGACTCGAAATATTCTCTTTAACCTTCAGCATAAAATAGTGGTTTTGTAAGTTTGACGGCAATGTCTGACTGTGGCGTCGCAGCTCCCAAACGGATGAACCGATATTCAATGCTTCAATTTTTTAATTGAAAGCTAGTTTCCTCGCTATGCTTCTTAGTAGTATTTGATGGCAAGCTGTCGTAACATAGCTTTGCTCTATGCTACGGATGGTAATAAATTAATAAATATTATTTGTTTATAAGCCATGGTAAAGTTAAATTAATCATTTTTCTATGGACACAGTCGCCCCTCGCCAGACCAAGTCGTGTTTATTTGTCTATGTGATATTTACGTTAATTTTATTCAGTATGTTACAGATACGATTTTTTAATGTAATTAACTACAAATTTTCAGTAAGGCGATGTTAGTCGTACAACAACTTAAAATAATGTAATACGCATGTCAGTTAGGTTATTAACAACGAAACAACTGGAAAAATTTCTACGAGATTACAAATAATAATAATAATAATATAATTTCTTTCTAATAGCTTCTACAATTTCTACTTTTAAAACCTTTCGTTTATTGCATGCCCTGAGGCATGAACCGCGACCTGACCTGATCCAATTATCGATACGCAGGCAAGTTTGTCTGCGAGGACGGTGATGGCAATTTAAAAAAAACAAGCGACAGAGCTTGTTAGGAATTGTTAAGTCAGGGGAAGAAAGGAAAATGAAATTTTTATCATCCAAAAAGGAACTTGGTGTGTTAGTAGTAGATCAGATGAGATTCTACAGGAATGTTTAGTAAATGAAAAAGATTGATTCTTCGTCGAGCTGCTGAGTAATAGTATAAGGGAAGTTTCCATCTGCGACGACGACTTGACGGAAGAAGGACGTCACAATCAACGCCGAGAGGTAAACTGGAATGCGTCCCGAGGTCTGAGGTATCCCACGACGGCGATTTTGCGTTTCCTGACAGGGAAGGCATTCTATTCTACCATGATCGTAGGTGTTCGAGGTACTGAGGTCCTAGAAAGGTCCAAGTTGAGACTGAAATACTGGTAAGATTTATTTGACAACTACTGAGTTTTCCGGAGTTAAAAAAAAAAACTGAAAGAGTGTTATTCCTAGGACTGAATTAGAAAGTTGACAATCCCGAAGTAGAAGAATTTTCAACTGCTGGAGCTCGTCAGAAAACCCTACCTAGTTTGACATTTGGAAAGGTCAGGTCGACCGTTGTTTGTTCTAATCACGACAAAATATTTTCAAGCTTATCGGTTTGCAAATTTTACAGCTTATCGTTCCTGGTTGAGCTTTTATAAGTCATTAACCTATACATTTTCTTGGTAACAAATCATTCCTTTAAAGTAATTATGAAGTAACAGTGCAAAAATAAGCCAGGAAATATACGGTTTTTTATGACTGACATCTACAAGTAGTTTCGTCGCATGTAGTAACAAGTGGTAGTAGTTATAAATCTGACAGAAATATTTAAGTAGAAACTCTTTTAACTCGAGTCTAATAAACTCATATACAGTAGTAATATGTGTTGTTATGGAGTAATCAAATTACACATTATTTCACATTGTTTAAAAGTTATGAGCGCTTTTCGAAATTGATGTGCGAAATTCATAAACATATACAGGAATTTTACTAGCAAAGCACACGCGGCTTTGCTCGCGTTTGTTACGCATAGCAGACTTGAACTGTAAAATCTCTTCGTACAACAGTTAGATAGTTCAGTCATCAAGTGTTAGAATAACAAATCTACTAGATGAGTTAACTCTGCAGCAGGATAAGTAGTTATAGCTGTCCACGCGAAAAGTAGTCTTAAGTTTGTCCCTGCAACTAACAGCGACTTCATCTGGGCCTAATTTATAGCACTTCAAAGTTGACGTTGTGAAGTAATTAAAGACTTTTAAATTTAAGATGTTATTCGAATGAAAAACGTCTGATTTACCCAGTGCACAACCATTGGTGACGGTGCCCTCAATTACGTATTTTCAAAGTGTTCACTTGAAGTTTAATGGCATTAGAAAGTTTTGGTTGGAAAAGGTTTCGTGGAAACGTATTTGGTGCCCCAACCCAGAGTACAGTGAGATTATGTAAGCTGATGTTGTCGAGGAACCTAAGTGGAAAGTGAACAGCATAATCCATGTTACCCTTTTTAAACGACTACATGCAAATTGCACTAATTCTATCTGCCTTGCAGTTTTTGAGTTTCATAATTGAACGTTCGCACGCTGATTTTAATGATATTCCAGCCCAGAACTTCCCAGTATGTAGACCTGAGCTACAAACAATTGCGTCACGTAATGTCAAAATATTTCATGAAAACAAATTTAATTTAAAAATTAAAATATTCATGTCCTGGGCTTATAGAGGTTGTACAGTATCCCGTCTCGATATGCTCCTCTAGCGTGAAACTTCCGTATAATTTATTTCTCGCTGGTCATACTTGCTTTACGGATCGTCTGCCTTGAAAGTTTACAAATTTAGTTTTAATTCTAATAATCATGGTATCTTATAAAGTAAGAAAACTAACACATATATTTTTAAATACTTACGTAAGCATCACTCTAACGCGAACAACACCTCAATGTCTCTTCTTGTTAGATAGATATTGTTGCGTGCTGTATTTCTGAGGGCGGGCTGGATGGGGCCTGTGTCGAAACACCTTGAGGGCTGGCCCATGACTCAAAGCCCGGGTGTCTCATAGTGGAAATCCCGCCGAAACTACGTAATAGATACCTGTCCCAACTGCGCGTTTACCCTACGATTGTGGCCTACGTGACTCAAATCACATCCGAAACATGATGAAATATTTATTTTTAGACCCCTGTAATGCGGTAAATCCCCGGCTGTTTCGAAGAGTATAAGAAGGCCGAATCATCAGATTTGGGGACAGTTCGCTATTGGAAGTGCTAGAGGAAGGTGCTACGCCTGTGGAGAGAGACTGGTGAAGACATCTTGGTGACGTCAAAGTCTACTGTGAGGCGGCAGGCGGCTACCTTCGGCGCAGTGTTGGGCGAAACAAGTGGACTGCTGCGGCGGGCTGACAGGCGAAGAGGAGGTGCGCGACGGGAGTCGAACAGAAGACCTCAAGAGTGAAGACAGCGGTGCACTCGGGGTGCTGCGCAGCACACGGCGATTCATCACCACTTCGGACTGATAAGGTTGTACATTGTCACTATTTGAGAGACTGTTGATTGGATATACAACTGAATTTTATTGTGATTGTAGTGTTTAATTAATTGATGGTAGACATTTTTTGTGCTTTAATTATCAAAGTTAATTAACGTGTTTGTGACACAGGAGTAATTGTGTGCGTAACTAATTGTGTTGTGAAAGTTATAGTAAATTGCTGTTTGGTGTTTTTGTAAGCTTTGTGAGCTAGTAAATCAATAACTTATTTCAACTCTTTTATTTATAATTATTAGACCTCTGTCCCAAAAGAACTCATGGGAATTGCCCACATATAAAGTTTTGTGTCCTAACTTGTAACAATATCACAGATTGATGAAAAACGAAATTTGTGTTTTTTCACCCTTTTGGGTGTAGAATTTCGAAATATTTTAATTTCACATCTTAGACATTTGTATAAGTGTCCAATTGAAGTGCAAATCGCGACGGTAGCCCGTTCAGTCGAATTTTAAATTGATCATTAATTAAAATGCACATATGACCGCTGCACAGTACTGTGAGTTCGAATTTCGAAAATTTTGAAAACCATTTTGCTATTATGTCTGTAATCATCATCCTGAAGCAAAAATTAACTGTATATCTCGACGGGTTTGATATATATGGAGGATTTATCTAAAACACGTTACATGTATTTTCACCTCCTAAAAGACCGAATTTCGAAAAAAAAAACTTGAATAACGTTTTAGAATACTTTATTGGTGTCTCGTGGACGTGAAAAAACCATAGCCCGCTGGTCTGAAGATATATAGCCGATTAATTGAAAACAAATTTCACTACTTTTCGCCCCTTTTCACCTCCATAGGTGGCAAATTTTGAAAATTTGTGAAGTTGCTTTTCAGGTCTTTGAGTAAGCATCAATCGTAAACAAAAATCACGGCGCTATATCATTGTGGTCGATATAAATCGATTGAATGTGAAAATAAAATAAAATTTTACCCCTTCTTTACCTCTTTCGAAACTTTCTCGGAAAATATGTTTAAATGGTAGGCCTATTTATACATTTACATAAGCATCAATCTAAAGCAAAGAGCACTTCGATATCTCGATTGGTTCGATAGATATAGAGGAATAATCGAAAACACATTTATGGTTTTTTCACTCCCTTAATTATCAAATTTCGAAACGTCTTCGAGTAATAATTTAGTAATTTGTATACGTAACCAATTGAAGTAAAAATCACAACGATAGTCAATTGAGTTTTCAGTGATATAGACGATTCATAAAAAAACCTATTTTGCCCCTTTTTACTACTTGGGGGTAAAATTTCAAAAAATCCTTAAACAATTTTTTGGGTATTTACGTAAGCAACAATCTGAAGTGAAAATCAACTCTCTACACGGAAAAATTCGGTAGATATCAATAGTTAATCGGTATCACATTTTAAGTATTTTCAACCCCTTAAATGTTGAATTTCGAAAAATCCTTCAAATGGCTTATATGCATTTTTATGTGTGTCCTAACAAAGTAAACATCACGATGATATGCCGTGGGGTTTGAGCTCTATCGACGTTTCTTCGGAAATACTTTTCACCCCTTTTCACCCCCTTAGAGGTCGAATTTCGAAATATCCTTTCGGGGTGCCGCCTACGTTCTGACGGGAAACTACACTACGATTTTCACGATTCTAGGTCAAACGGTTTCGGCTTCAGTTCGATATGTCAGTCAGCCTGTCTGTTAATCAGTGTTCTCTTTTATATATAGAGAGATTTGTCTGTGCTGTGTAACAGACTGGAATAAACTTATAAAGTTTAACAGAGCTTCTAGGCCGTTATTATTAAACACAAGGTACTACACATGTGCTACCATCTCAGGTTCCAGAAAAGTCAGGGCTACGACCTAACGTATACCTAAACGTTCTGAGATGGTATCAGATAAGTCACGGAATATTATTTACCGTTCCGTGTGCGGCTATAAACAAATGAAGGAAGGTGACGCTGGGCATTTTTTTTTATGGAACAAGTAACAGTGATTTTCAAATGCTATTTAACAAAAATACGGTTATTTTTTACACTTAAGTCGTAATATATTACATTCTAAATAGTTTTAAACTAGAAGTGATCATAAATATAGTAACATAGATTAAAAAGAACCTAATATAAGTTTCGAAATGTAAGTATTACAAATAAAATAACAATCTATTGTGCAAAGTAAAAAAAAAGGAAGGTCCTTTTATTTAGGTTGCTATCTATTGGGATTTTTTTTTCAGCGTTCGAGACCTTGAAATGTGGAAGCTATAAGATCGAGAACATATGAGCGTCACGTATTACCCTAGCCGCTAGGCGCAAGTAACTAACTGGCGTGCGGTATTCTCGCCAACAACACACCTCTACGAGACATATATGCAATTTTAAATATAAAGGTGATTTGTACACGTCTGTGACCTATACAAGATACTGTACCAAGATTTCAATGCTCAAAAATCATCGCAAAAACACCCATTTTTGCCATTTTGGCCGCTTGTCAATATGCTTCCATGATTACTGGTGAACCTGAAACACACGTATAACGTTATTTGAATAATATTCCTTAGCAGACATTACTCATGTGCGTTGAGCAGTTTTCGAATAATCTTGTAACGGCCGAATCTCTGCACACCGCTCGGCGGCCCGGGCAAACGGCTGTCATAATGACTTGCACACGTGTGCAGGACCACGAGGGCTTTTCTTATTTTTCTTTAAGCCTACTTTCCATTGTCCGTTCGTGTGTTTCTCAATTTCTCTCCCACATTAAAAAAAATCTAACATATGGAACGAATGTAATAAAACTTGGGGCATTATGGTATATGTTTGCTGTGAAGATATAGTAAACGGGAAGTGATACTGCGCACGTACACGTAGTGTCTACGATTCAGTATAGTAGTTTCTTGCTACCGAGTGTTTGCCATGCGTTGTAATCATAGCGTAGACACACATACACACATGATTAAATGAAATCCAGATTATGTTTTTTTTACACTCCGGATATTATTAGTTAGATGTCGTTACTAATAATGTACTGTTAATTTATTTTTAAGCTGTAAGAAATTTTGCATAAAATATTGTTCAGGGCAGAAAATAATTTCGTTAATTTTATATAGGCTACAACAGTAAGCTAATAAGTTGTATATAACAAATACTTCAATACTTTTCAACTATATGAAAATGTGTTTTTTAATTTAATTTAATTGTTTATTTACAATAACTGTATTAGTATACAGTTTGGAAAGTTGCAAATAAAACTTAAATAAAATATTTTATTAAATCTTCCGATACACACAACGATTCCTAACAAACTATAATGAAATAAAGGGGTAATGAAATAAAAGTTACAAATTACATTAGTCAGAATCAGCGAAAAGTAAACAGAATAGAACAACACACAAGTTCGAAACCACACAATGACGTATCACTTCAGAAACAGCAATTTCAGTTTTGGGCTTATCTTTTGGAACTGCCGTATATATACATAATATACATACGTTTTGTTGCAGATACTTATTATTTTGTAAGACTGTGATTTTAGTTATCACCTTTGTTTACTTAGCGGCTCTCTGACGCATTAAAGGTCAACAATAATTTGAAACCAATTTTTTTTTACTTTTTAATTAACACCTTTATGTTTTTTATAAATAATAGTTTTTTTTTTAGTTTAATCTTCACAATTTTTGTAACTAGCTTTATTGTCAGTTTACTAGTATGTTACATATTGTTACGTTAGAGTACCGAAATCGCTTTCTTGTCTGTCTGTTTGCATGCTCGATAAAAATTTTGCAATCGATTTTAAACTAACTTTCCGATCAGCTAAAGACTTGGTACTTTAAACATAGCTTATAAATTATTGTCAAATTTCACACACACAAGACTAACAACCACAAAATAATATTTTTTATTTTTATTTTATGTTAACACGTTTTTAAAACTGAACAAAAAGTAGAAAATAATTTTCTATGTAAAGATTATAAACAGAAAAACGTGGGGCAAATGGAACATAAATTGATGCTTTTTAAGTCACTTAAGTCATTAATAAGTTTATGGCATTGCAAATGATACGAGTTGTTGTGTGAACTTTCTCAACGACAGCTACTCTCTACACTCATTTACTGCATGCATCCTCCTCTACCTTTTCCGTTTAAAATAATACAAGTTTTTTGATAGAATAAATTACAGTATAATTTTTAGTTCGTTTTAAAACGTGTTAACCTTAAAATATACTTATTGAAAAATTACTCTTGCATTCTGCAGACTGTACTTTCTCTTCGAAGTGGTATTCGCGATTACGATTAGTAAGCTATAACAGGAAATTCAAATTTGCAGATGTTGACGTGAGATAAAACGCTTCTCTCTCTCTCTCTCTCTCTCTCTCTCTCTCTCTCTGTCACTTTAACGTGCCATACTCGTCTGTAAGATCGCCATGGTAATTTGCTGTTTTAATGCTATATTTGACAATGTAGTATCAATTAAATAAGAATTATAAAAAGCCAATGTTAACAGCTCAAATTATTTAGGTTCTGGACATTTCATTCAACTTTGTATTTTAAACTATGAAATCTTTTCGAAACATACAAAAAATGAAAAATAAATTGTAACGAAAACAGAAATTCTATGACGAAAAAGCAAAGAGCATCAGTTAGTTAACAATTACTCCAAAGCTATTAAGATCCGTTGTACAGTAACACAGAAGCGTAAGAAAGCCGTAGCGTAGCAAGCAAACAAAACGAGCACCGGGGTGTAACTAATTCTTTACTCTAGAATGTATGAAAATGCATCTGTAAAGTTACAAACTTGCAATATGAGCAGTAAAATTATTTCTTATATTTATTTCTGACATTAGTGAAAATATTAGTGTAATATTTAAAAAAAAGTTTAATATTTTACTGATAGTATAGTCAGGCCACGAACGTGTTTACAACGGAAATTCAAATTTTATCAGTCGCGTAATTTTTACCGTACCAAATGAAGTTAATAAGTACGAACATGATTTGTTTTTCGTACATTTAGTTGATTAATAAGTCTACTTCACGAAAAGTGCCGTGTAAACTTTTGTCAATAAAATCGTAAAAACATTCAGAAACTGAATTTTATTGGTTAGCCACGAAATAAATCGTGTAAAAATGTTGCCAACAAAAATGGCGGAAAAAGACGAAATACTCGAATGCTGTTGGCTACACGCAAGCAAGGATATGTAACAGTTCGGAGTTTACATGCTCTGTTACGTTTTCATCTGCGTGTCTGCGTGTGTCCCATTGTAGAAGAATCAGTGTCTTACGTTCGTGCTTTTGTGTGATACGTATCCACTTCCGTGTCACTTCAGAATGGTATTTATCACTATGGACCCCTGTTTTTTTTTTTTTTTTTTGCGAAAAGAATGTTGCCCCAGATTGTTTCAGTACCTTACGAGCACATCTGCAGTTACGCTTAATGGTTGTTGGCAACGTATCTATGTGAAGAGACGTATCTCTTTTTACTGAGCCAATTACAATAACGTTTCTGCATCAACACTCGACTGTGATTTGCCGGTAGAATCCCAAGCCTCGTGACAGTTAAAATATCCAATCACTGATCACGAAACAGAACTGCAGATGTGCACGTAAGGCACGGAAGCATAGTTGGGCAACATTCTTTCGCGAAAAACAGGGTCCCTATTCATCTTTATCTAGCGTGAAAACTGCACAAAATTTCGCACTTTATTAATGCACATTGTAATTTCCAGCTATAAAATGTTGTATTAAATTAGATACTAAGCATTATAATGTGTAGTTGATTACTCACTTTAAACACATATATTTATAAATTTAACAACCCTGGGCATTCGTACCTCAACATTTTTATCAGGTACACCTGTCAACTTGATGCAGTGAAGTTCTAATGCAATATTGTAAGGAAAAAATCCAACATTTGCACAGTGTTTCCGTTTTTGCCCAGTGTTTACTATAACGTTTTACACAATCATCGTTACCAGCCTAATACGTAATATAAGAAGAAATATATGTGAGTCTTTATGAGCACATAGTCTGTACAGTCTGTATCGTATTTGTAATGATAGCTTTATTTATGCAACAAAGTCAAACATTTCAATATAAATGATAATTATACTAAACAATGTACTTACGTATTTGTGGTGAGACGGAGAAGTCAACTACACGAAGACACAACACCAAAAATCTTTCGATGCGCACATTTCTTGTAAAGTTTTGGCAGAAAATATCTCGCCGAAATAACTTGTGCGCGTAAAAAAAAAATAAGTTTAATTACGTGACGATTTTAACGAATTTTTACATAACCTTCTCCCACTGCGAATGCAGAAAGCGTAAAGAGAACTGTTGCTTCCAAACAACTTCTAACTGAACTGAACAAGGCTCATCCCTTAACTACCAACGACCCGCCCGACACGCTTTCACTTCCTGTTATGGACGCATCGGCTTTTACGCAAAGGGTGCCATAAAACCATAAAGCAACACAGAGTCGGCAAGTTGAAAGATTGGCGTAAGTATTAATACATTCAACTAGCAATAAAATTTACTGAATTTCTTAAAGCACTTCCACAAAAAAGTTATTCACAAAATGTTTTGATGTTCAAGTAGAAAATAAAATTAATTGATAATATCAGTCTTTTTGCTTAAATTTTAATCTTTATAATTATTTTTTAGGTACGAAGACACGTTGTTATTCCTACGTTTGTCACGAAGTTTTGGAAGTTGTGTGATCTTTCTAGTAGTACACCGAAATATCTCGTAGATTAATTACTTATAGAAAATTAAAGAAACTATAACAGTTTTTGAATATGTAATTTTAATTTTAAAATAGCAAAGATTTTCAAACTTTCATTTTCAATGTAATCATAACTTAATAAATTTGAAGGAATATTCAAGTAATTAAATTTATATACTTGTAAACTGATTTACAAAAAGTTATGTCACCTTGTATTTAAAAATAATACTACTTTACGTAATGTAAGCTTTAATTTTCACTTGTACAACAAATTATCAGATATAATAAACATTCGTCTAAAATTAAAAATTTTAAAATTATTGAATACATTAAAATTATTCTGTACATTGTTCTTGACATTTCCTTTCAAATAACTCTTAGGGGCGGTTTTTTTTAAACTAGCAGTTTATATACATCAAATTTTTTTCAGGCTACAGAGACGGAACTACGCTAATTTCCGACCAGGGTAAGAGCTCAAACTGCCCCCCTCCTCCTCATTGTTAACTTCCTGGCATCATCTGCAGTTAACCAAACCAAACCCCTATTCCCCTTCCCAGGAGTACACCTTATAACACCACATTTACCAGACTAATACTAAGATATTTCATAAAACAATAGTTTGAGTATAATATAATTAGAGATGATGGTATATCGCGAAAATGTTTTGTGTCAACATAGCCTTGAAAACACTGACACAACGTAGCTGTCTACAGACAAATAACATGCATCAAATATTACAATAGCGGTATTCTTATTGGCTCAGTCAAATAGGGCAGTAGCTTCACGTACAAGGAAAAGCCAGTAATATTTTGAGAAGCTGGACGTACGTTGAAGCCTAGCAAATAGTCAAGTTTTCCCGCGATAAACCATCATCTCTAAATATAATGTATATGTATATTATTTCACACTTAACACATGTACAAAAAAGTTTAGTGAATGCGCTTAACAAAATACAGTCATCACTCTATAACGAAATTTACTGTATCATATATTTTAAGGTTAAAGTAAAAAGAAATAAAACACTAGTATGTGCGCGTTTAAACGTACCAAATATCCTACAAGTACTACAACATTGTGGCATTCCTTATTCAAAAGTACGTAAGCGTACTTTTTTTGTTATGTTTTCTTGACTTCTCGGATCTTATTCATCATTTATGTTGTGATTTAATAAAAAAATTCTCAGGTATGTTCAAAAGAAGGTACGGAAATTTTCGGTAATTTTTCTGTCGTAAATAGCGATATAATTTACCTGGTAGTTACAATAAGAAGATAAATAAATAAATAAACCTATTTATAATGTTAACCGAACGATATTATTACTAAAAAATTCATCTAACATTTATCTAACTCTTGTCGTTCTAAATATTTTACAATACAAAAAATGCGGGTGATATTAACTTAGCACATTTCCTCTTTCAATTGATTTACATAATTGTTATGTTAATGGAACGAATTTAACGACTGATCAAATTAAAAATATATATATAAATATCGCATTATATTAGTTTCCACTACACGGCAGGGGGAAGTGAAGCGATGGTAAGCAGACACAATTCCCAAAATAATTAATTTGACCAATTTATAATGTTGACTGAACATATAACATGGTTATTGTTTGCTGAAATGACGATGATGTGAAGATAGCTGTTAAAAATCATACACACACTTTTCCAAAATTCATTAATCTGAACAATCTGCTAAGTTGGTCCAACGAATACGGTCAGCGGGGAGGAGAGGAGGCTAACCTCGCACTTTTCACAATTATTAATTAGACCAATTTCTAATGTTGATCAAACGAACTTTGTGATTGATCAAATCTGATCTAAAGATAAGCTAACGAATGCCGTCATAAAATTTTACAATTCAAAAAGTGGGGTGCTAACATCGCACTTTTCAAAAATTAATTTGACCAATTTCAAATGTTGATCAAACTCATTGTATGATTGTTCAAATCTGGTAAATTAATGATCTCACGAATGCCGTCATAAAGTTTTACAATAGGGGAAGCGAGGAGGGAAGGCGGCTAACTTCGCACGTTTCAAAAAAAGTTTAAGTAGACCAATTTCTAATGTTAATCAAACGAATTTTATGATTGATCAGATCAGATCTAACGAAGATCTAACAAATGTCATCATAAAATTTTACAATACGAAAAGTGGGAAGGGGGGGGGGGCTAACTTCGCAGTATTCAAAAATTAATTAGACCCGTTTCTAATACTGATAAAACGAATTTTATGATTGATCAAATCTGATCCAATGAAGATGTAACGAATGCCGTCATAAAATTTTACAATACGAAAAGTGGGGGGGCTAACTTCGCAGTATTCAAAAATTAATTAGACCCATTTCTAATGCTGATCAAACGAATTTTATGATTGATCAAATCTGATCTAACGAAGATGTAACGAATGCCGTCATAAAATTTTACAATACGAAAAGTGGGGGGGCTAACTTTGCACTTTTCAAAAATTAATTAGACCCATTTCTAATGCTGATCAAACGAATTTTATGATTGATCAAATCTGATCCAATGAATATGTAACGAATGCCGTCATAAAATTTTACAATACGAAAAGTGG
>PNEQ01041564.1:0-43310 GCA_003012365.1 Medauroidea extradentata
ACAAAAAAACTGCACTCATGACTCATTTCAGAAGGGCGACCAGAGTACTCAGGTACCTGGACATAGACAATGTGTCGCTTGCCTACCCCCACATTGACAAGGGCTCCCAACGCATCCATGGACGTACCCTATGGCCTGATTAGCCACAGCACCAATAGGGCACAAAGGTGGTCTCTCTAGGGCAGGGCACCACTCCTCCTAGAGACCAAAATCGCACGTCACTACGCGCAATTCGCCGACGATAGAAAAGAGAAAGGAAGGAAAAAATATATTCCCTCTGAAATGAGTGACTAACACTAAAAGCCTACATCCCGTTATGTCAAACCAACTGAAGAAGAGTTAGAGTTTAACATAATGAATATCATTCCAAGTGTACGAGTAATCATTTATCTATCGGGAAGGGGATACTTATAATTGTAGTTGCTGTTTATAATTATTAATTTACTGTATGTATATATCACTACTGCTTGTGCTATTTAAAATGCTATATTAAACTAACTTGTGCTGGACTGCTTATTATTATTAAAATTGAATTATTATAATTACTACTGTATATTAAATATTATGTAAGAAGTATGCTGTGATATATAAGGAGTAAGATATTTAACTGGTTACTTTATCCCATATCTGAAATGCTGAGTAAGGAAATAGTAAGAGAAAGTTATATAAAGAAAAGTACGTATTCAAGAGAAATTACCGGACGAACACAAGCGAAAAATCGGCTCTCTAGCTCACCATATAGGGGATCGAAGGCTAGTCGTACTCAGGGACAACTGCCCAAAGATCAACTGTGTCGCAATCATGGACCCACTGCTGAAAGTCCAAACTGCTCCTACTGCCAGCTCGGCCAGTAGAGCAAAAGGGGCGGTCCCTCTACCCGCAGAGACCAAATTCGCACGCCGGGCGCGCAAATCGAGGAAAATGAAGAAAAGAGAAGAAGGGATCTCCTAATGGTGAGGACTCACTCACAGTTCTAACACCCGTTATATCACCCATCGCTGCTGCTGTAACAGATGTTTTACGTCTGCTACCTCAATATTGGCTAAGTCCTGGACCACAGTTCTGAATGAACATAACGACTCTCATTCTTAGTACCTGTGTTGCCTCATCTCTCTTAAGTGAAAGAGATAGTGAAAGAGTAATGAAATGATGTAAAATGGAAAGAATAACTAAACAAGTTTCTAATACATGATACGGTAACGTAAGGTTAAGTTTGTCAGCCTGCCTCGCTTCACCGCTAGACTAAGTTGGTAGCCGTGTAGCTTAGTTGCTAATTCCTAGTAAGTGGGCCGCCGCACTGCTGCGTGTGCAGGCGTGCACGCGAACTGGAAGAAGCTACGGTATGAACTCTGCTTCTATATGGCAGCGAAGTAGTAATATCATGTACTATTGAAAACAATTTAAATAACTTTGAAACGCACAACGGAATTACGTTAACAACTACATGACTCCCATTAGCGACCAAATGAATGCTTGCTACTAATATTAACTATATTTTAACTTAATATATGTTTTAAATTTTCTATTACATGCTGAATGTGGTTAGTAACTAGTCTAATAAAATTACGTAACTATGGCACACACAGAGGATTAATTAAGATATTAATGCATTAATATGATACAAAAAAAAGTTTGCAATAAATTTACTTAATTGTTTTAAATGGCAAAATTAACTGTAATATTAAGTCTCAGAATTTATTTACAGTTTGAACTATTGAAATTATGTTTTAATAACAACTAAAATAGAATATTTGATTATGATAACAATTTTAATTGGCTTGAACAGAAATTTTAATATTATAAGGAATTATACTGGTAGTGTGGGTGGGGAAATTAATTTAATTAATAAAAGTTAATTAATTAGGGGACGGAGGCTGATTGAAATTTGCTTGCTACGGGATAAATTTAAAATTCTACCATTTATATTTATACTAGAATTTACAGGTGGGTGGGTGGGGAAATTAATTCAATTAACAATTTGTTTAATTTTAAGTTGATTAATTTGGGGGGATGGCGGCTTGGCTGTGAGAGGTGAGGAGCTTAAGGCGCCTGAACCATTGTTACAAAATGGTTTATTTTGTAAGTCGTTTTTATATTGGGGGTTCTTAAGTTGTTATTAGTTTGGGGGGTTTCACTCAGTTGGTTGCTACATTGTGGGTTTATTTAGATGTTATTTAGGGTTAAAAGACTAAGATACAGTTATGGTTGAACGGGCATTTACTATACTACAATGGCAGGTACTCTGAATACAAAATAGGTTACAAAGTGTTCTATTTAATTAGGAGGGGAGCGCAATATTACTGATAATTAAGTATTGTGTTAAGTTGAGAGTTGCTGCCACATAACTAGATCTGACGACCTTACCGAAAGCTGGATTGATGAGGAGACGGCATCGACGGACGAGCACGCACCCGCCGGGGCTCGAGCCCGAGTCCCCGGCGGAGAACTGCACTGCTGTTGACCTGATGAGTGCTGGTGGACGACCGCTCGACGACCGACCAGACAGACCGACCCCGTTTGCTTGGTAACAGCGCCTTATATCGGCGTGCTTGTACTCGATATTGTGCAACTACGAGGGGGGGAAGTGAGTTGCTGTCTTCCGTGGTTTCCCAACGCTGACCTGATTGCCGCTCGGACGTCTTGCTGTCCGGCTTGCCAGGCAATATTGCAACAGTATGAACATTACTACATTCATAGCGATGGTTCAGAGGATCAGAAACTCTAGACTGGAGAACTAACATGTTTGTAGTTTGCTTTCAAAGTTATTTTACCACAGCCACTTATATACGTACAATAAAGTTCTTAAAACAAAGAGCAAGAAGCAAAAATAAATTATTAAACATTTAATAGAGCTAGGTATCCTGACAATGCGTCCATCAATCAATCAATACTAAACACATATTCATTCCTGTAATAAAATGAGAACGAGATTATAAATAGAACAAAATTTTGCACTAACTGATGCTCGAGCGCACTGGATGCGTTAGTCGGGATAATAATATAGCAGACAAATATTTATAAAAAGTTATTTTTCTTCTCTCAATAATTTTTACGTTTCTCACGAATGGCCGTAGAACCAGTCTGCTGTGCTGCCAACTTTGGGCGAGTTTCGCAAGACCCCTCCCACCTCTCGAATTATCGGCCTATCACAGATGCCTTGAACTCGCCTAAAGACTAATGACGGTTCCACAGCCTGGGTCACCAAGGCGATCCGGATTCGATTCCCGGTGGGGTCGGCCATAGGATTTTCGCATGTGGGAATCGTGCCGGACAATGCCGCTGGTCCGCGGGGATCTCCCATTTCCTCCGCCCACACATTCCGGCGCTGCTCCATACTCACATCACGTCATCCTCCACCAGCGCCAATACCTCGATACTAAGCGCTGACCAAAATCTCTCACGCACTCTCACTCATGTTCGTGTAGTTTGTGTGATACGTACAATAAAATGTTCCGTATGGTGACGTCAAATAGACATCAACATTGTGGTTCAAGTTTTCACCGAGCTAAAAAGTTGCTCTTTTTATTTACATTTTTCTGAAGCTATGCAGACGCAAAAAAAAACAGTAAAGTATGGTACCGATGTCCATTAGGCCTACATTAAACGCACTTTGAAACAAAAATAAAATATGTATTTTTCCTATTATGTTCATCCTTTTTACCTATATGCGATAGTGGTGAGTATCGATTACGTTGTGATAAAAAAAAGTATTTTTTAACAAACTACGTACATGAAAATACACAGTATCCATATGTTAATTACCTAAATTAATTGTATGTTAATAGAAAATATTCTTAGATTTCTAAGTTTGGTATTCAATTCACACCAAAAAATTACCATACTTTCCTAGAAGATTTTACCCCAAGCGATATTTGAACGCTAAATCTTTAGACTCAACAACGAATGCTGGCCACCCGCCCACCACTTCACTGTCTAGGTGGTGACAATGACGTAGCAAAAATAGAGGCCATGGACTTTAATTTATTTCTAACTATTGCAAATAACTCGAAAAATTTTTTAACCAAATGCTTTGAAAAACTGAGAGATTGTGTACAATCATATGATACACAATTTGGCCAGAGCGTTTTTTTAAATGACGTACAGTTTGCTAGCAAATAATTATTTTGCTTCATTTTGACATATTTTTACAATGAAGTACATATGTGATATTTCAGGGGCGAAAATCTAAAAATCCGTTTGGTGTACTGCAACAGAACTTTTCAGATACAAGCAATGATATCTTATTGTTAATACTGTAAGATCGAGTTTTTAAATATGTATTAGTTTGCATTAAAAACAAATATTTTCGAAACCACTGCAAAACTAACGAGCGAGGCTTTAATAGAAAAAGTTTACTGTAACGAGAAATATAATGTTTTATTCAAATATATTTTACTTACAATAGATGATGATGAATAGTTGTAATTTGTACACCATTCTGAGTTACCATTTCATATTATCATTAAGAAATAATTATATTTAAATAAAGCTGCATACATGATATTCACTATCTTGTGTACGAATAAAAGTATTGTAGTTTTCGCAATATATTTCATCACCAGTTGTTCAGAATATCTCCAAAGAATGGTATAAATGCCAGGCTTATTGAATATGTATATATATAGCCTATATATATATATATAGCCTATATATATATATAAATTTTAAAATAATTTACACTTCCATGTTCATTACACAAGGAATTCAAACTCTACCGCTGAGTCACTCAACACTTTACATGTAAGCTAATCTAAACAAGTATTTTAGTTTCGCAGCTGTCAGTACGTAAACATGTAAAATACAGCTTTAAATTTCTGTAATTTTATAGAAATCGTTTCCATGAAATCAGAATACTTTTTTATATTGTTAAATGCTCTTGTTTAAAAAAACCAACTATAAAAGTCCTATGAGCTGCTTGCTAGCTAAATATAAATTTAATAACCGAATAACTGTAAGAAAAGTTTTTTAACTAATATACATGTAAGTTAAACTACTATTTTTAGTTAGAAATGATCATAACATACCGTATATCATCATATAGGGCATAATAACGCAATTAATGTATTTTATTTAAGTGTCTGACACTTAATTGTGTGATTGGTTCAGTCCTGTAGTTGATAAGTAAAAGAAAATTTTCACAATTTATTAAGTCACGGCCAACACGACTACACACGACCTGTTAAAGTCTGTTCCGAATCGGTACATCTACAAACACACTTTCTATTTTTAAGTCAACCTTTAATTACACGTCACAGTCCTTTAAGTTTTGAATTGTGAACCCAGCTACAGAGTGCCAATTCGAACGGTCTGGTCAAATACGAGGCTCTCTAACGGCTCGAGGTTACTGTTTCTTTAAATTGTTCGACTTGCAGCCACGTGATTGAACTAGACGTACACGAGAGCTGCTCCAGCTTAGGTCCCTCGGTAATAAATTAAATACTGTCACTTTATTACTGCGTCACACTTGTATCTGATTGGCTCATTTTGTACTGCGCAACGATGTGCTATTTGCAACCAACCAAACTGCGTACAGTGAGTATCATGGTAACCATCAACGAAGGAACAAAAAGCAATAAAAATTGCATTGTGTGCAAATTTCAAAAATCGTTTACATATACTTTACATTTGTTATGAACCACATTTTTCAGACTTGTCAATCCTTTATCCGATGACTTGGAACTATGGTGAAACTATTTGTAAAAACTTATTCGCCAAACAAAACCGTGAATCGTGTATCCTGTATACTGGCATGTATCCAACCAGTCGAGACTACAAGTATGAAGTAGAAATAGCTAGACCAGGACCGGACCCGTCTGAGAAATATCTGGACTGGAAAAAACTAAACTAGTGGGTAAGTGTGCTTTGGCAGGCAACACTATCTAGTTTGTTGTCGACAACTTACTGATCATTTACTAGAAAATATTTCGAGATATCGAACTAGTATTGCCACCTAACGAAGAAAGTTTGAACATCAAGTTGTAGTGCAACTGAACAGAGATATCTTGTAGCCTTTTCACTTACAAGAAGTTGAAATGATTCTCATAAAAATATTTGCACCTAAGTAATTTTGCCTGAATTCGTTTTGCCTAAAGTCGTTTTGCCTAAAGTTGTTTTGCCTAAAGGTCGTTTCGCCTAATGTAATTTTGCTTATTTCGTTTTGCCTAAAGTCGTTTCACCTAAAAGTAGTTTTGCCTAAAGTCTTTTCGCCTAAGCTTTAGGCAAAATGATTTTAGGCAAAACGACGTGTACTCTTTGCATTCTGGTATATTCAGTGCTCATTTGTTTTGTTGTGTACGTTTTGCTCGTAGCTTACGGATTGTTGGGTAGAAAATTAAGCGAAATGGAGGGTGAAGTGACTGGTGTGGGAAACGAGCCTAATCGTAACAAGAAATGTAAGAAAGGTGTGCAAAATGTGGAAGAATATAAATGTGAACGAATTAAAATAACTCATCTGCAAGAGATGGAACATATAAATTACAAAGGGAATGTTGTGAAACCTAAAAATACTACCGAATCATGTAGGTAACATTATTCGCATTATTCTATGATTTAAACACACTATATTATATCTACATAAATGTGTGGCATAGTACATTGACAAAGACATTGTAATGAATATGTAATATATAAAGAAACAAGGTGATAACTGTGTTGAAAATGTGTAAACTTACTTGTACAACTAATGCAATAGAATATTTCCTTTTGTTTTAGATATTCCAGAAAATGCTATGATTAAAATTGAACGGAAGGGCACACTATTGGAGGCCATACATTCATTTTCAAATAAAATGAGCAAGACATACTTCTTCAAGTGTTGCTTGAAGCTGTTCCAGTTAACGTGACGAATCGGGTAAAATGTCCTCGTCCATTGAATTCCATGTCATGATTTACAAACGAAGAGGGAAAATGTGCAAAAAATATTTAATTAAATTACATGAGATAACTGCTAAGAGGATGAGGAAACTGCAAACATTGTTACTTCTTGAACAAACTCCGAAAGACATGCGAGGACAGCAAGGCAATAGGAAGTCAGTACCTGCTGGTGATGTTCAGGCCACAAATAGGATCACATATCTTCAATTCCTGTCAAGGTAAGCCATCACGCATCTACAGGTTTTTAATATCTCGATGCACATATTGACATAATGAAAATGCGTACAATGTTCAAAGAGAACTTTCCCGAATCCAAAGTTAAATATTATTTATATTACAATATGTTCAAGGAAAATTTCAATCTCCATTTTGGAAGACCACAGAGAGACACCTGTGGAAAATGTGAACAACTGCATATAAAAATCCTAATCTAAATGACTGTGCAAAGCGTGTAGCTATGGCGGAACTTGCCGTTCATGAAAGGATGAGTAACAAGTTCTACAAAAGTATGAAAGAAAGCCAAACACATTTGCAAAACCAATGATAGCGTGTTAGGGTTACCTATTTGACTATATGCATAATGTTTCACTGCCTTGCATTTCAGTACAAAAACTCTTTTACTATCGTCAGCTTTCAGTATTCCACTTTGCCATACATAACCTCAAAACATATGACACCAATTTCTTTTTATATTATGAAGGGCAGGCAAATAAAGGGCCAAATGAAAGATGCTCATTCGTCCATAAGTAGGTACATAAATGACAACGTGCCTCCACGTGTCAAAGAACTGAACCTTTACAGCGATGCTTGTGGAGGGCAAAATAAGAACTGCATGGTAAGATTTTTGCTATCGCTTACTGACTCTAATTTATTTGACGTCATTATCCATCGGTTTCCGATACATGGTCATTTGTATTGTGGTGTTTTTTGTGTTAAACAGACTCATTCGGTGGAATACATGATACTCGAAATAATCAACATCTACATCAACATAAATTGAAATTCATTTAATTTATTGCCACAGAAAATGATCTCAGTGTTCAAACAAGATGGCGTGGATCCATTCCAGGTATTCCTAGATGACATTAGAATCCTACATTAAAGGAACTGAATATTACTATTGATGAGAAATAATAGTATCGCACATAATATTTAATCATAGATGACCATTCCAGAACAATCACAAGATTGTGTACCATACGTTTAACAATGTTAAAATTTGAAGCAGGAATACGAAATAATTATATACAATACTGCAAAATTCAGTCAAGATGGTGGTGGCGCAAGGAAAAACACTGGGGAGGAATATTTTAAAAGTGTATTTAGCAACAGAAGCCCTAAGACCTAGGCTACTTGATAATCCCCGTTGCAGAGCTAGACTGTAGCACTTCCGGTCAGCGATCTCAGTGTGTAAACCAACATGTCTTGATACATAAAAAAATACGGCGGTACTTGCTGGCCCTACCACAGTAACGTGATAAATTAACGTTACCAATCTTCTGTAGTAGGCAGGCCCCAGTCCTTCTGTCTACCGGGTAATACGGGCATCCATCTCACCCAGATGAACTATGTCTCGTAGCCTTCCAGACATTACGTCCACTCCGCTTGGTCTCCCAGAGAGAACTCCCCTATTCCTTGCTCCATAGACATTACTGCTTATAACATAGACATAAATTATAAAACAACCTAAATTACTCCTTACTTTCGGAAAAATATCATGACTTACATAAGACCATGATCCATTATATAATAATAAACAATAACAATAGTAATCACATAAACTAAATAATAGAAAGTGAACTAACTTTAAAGCGTTGAGGAATTAACTTAATAAATACAATTTCAGTAAACATTAGTAACTGCAATATAGGCATCTCAGACGCATATATGACAGTATCTTGCTTGTGATCACGTTTGTGCTTCGGTTAAGCGTGTTGTTAAAAGGACCGATATATTTTATGTACCCATGGAAATTTGTCACCTTATTACATCTGCAGGGTAGCTGGAAAATTCACAGTCAACATGATAACATCAGATGATGTGTTGGACTTCAAGAGTTGGTGGCCCAACCATTACAAAATAAACATGTCTGTCATTAGAAAGCAGAGGTAAAGCAATTCCGCGGAGCCAGAAAAAGACTTTACGTTTTCAACATTTATGAAGCTTCAGTACAACAGCTACAAGAAAGGAACAGTAGTTGCCTCCCAATTCATTGACGGGCTTGTGCGTAATACTTTTGTCCTTCGTCAAACATACAGCAAGAGTTTGAATCCTGCTAATACTGTAGGAAAGGCATATCCTATGCAAAGGGTGCCAATTAATGTAAACAAGATAACAGACTTAAAGAAGGTTCTCCGTTAAATTCCAGCTGAACACAAAGAATTTACGATGTGATTATCCAGTGGCCAACCAAGCAAACAGACTAAGTGAATATGCCACTGCAACAACATTACTATGGCAGAAAACAGTGTGAAATGTTAAAAACCATGTTGTACCTACCCATAAATTGTAGATTTAATTATGTCACAATTGTTCGATTGGAAATTTGTACTACATGACTTTTGTTGGATCAGAAGGCAAGGTTATGAAAGGACGTAAGTCTGTGGTGTTAAATTTTGTTGTCAGAAAATAGTGTAAAATATTTTATATTATGTTGTTCATGTTTACCAAACGAATTGTAGGTTTGATCACTGTTGTTGTATTTAGAGATTTTACTAGATCACTTTTGTTAGATTGGGAAGTAAAGTTGTGAAAGGGGTTAAGTATGTGATACTTAATTTTTTTTTTTCACTCTGTAAAGGAAATGATTGTCAGGCATGTACTTGTCAAAGTTTGCACATTTTGTTACAGAGTAATAAGAACATATTTTATTTGTTGATATTATGAAGTTTTTTGCATTTCCCCACAACTTTTGCCCTTTCATGAATAAACGATTCAAGTGGCTTCTTATGTGACAAGAAATCGTTGTAAGAAGCGCTTATTGTCCGACAATTGCAAGTTAATAGGATTGTAAAAATCGATTCTCCTCGTGTGTACTTTCAAGCCTATTTTTGCTGATGAAGCGATATGGTGCGAATGAAACCTGTTCTACTGTATAATTCAGCAACACTTACCTGGCTTAGTCCAGGGACAGTCACAAAATCTAGTTAACTAACCTATGGATCGTATGGTACTGCCGCCATAATGGTTATTTCCTGCATTTCACGTATTGCTACTTCTCATTATTTTACTATAGTTACCGCCTTCCAAAAGTTTCCTGCTATGCTTCAACAGCTTCCTTTAAGATGGGACATACTCATAACGGATTTCTCTCTGCGAATAACACTACCGCTGTCATCGTCTTTCGTAAATTCGCCGTAAATCAGAAGTTATGTCGAGAGTCAAGGTTCTCCTAGTCGGCGTACATTTCCTTTAACTTCTTCAGAATTAAAAAGTACGGTACATTGGTGGCATGCGCTCAGTATCTGCGTTATTATACACTGTAAGAATACTTCCTAAAATTATTGGGAAGTAATTAACCTAAACGCAGTATGGGACAGTTACCATACTTCCGTATTGTAAATATGTAAACATTTACAGTTGTTACAATACAAGTCTGGTAACTTTAGTATACGTTTGACTGTTTTCTAAAAACGTTTAGGAATTCCACCATGGATGTCTGAGAAACAATTCTACCATACCTACTTTCTTAGCGCTCCTATACGCACGTGTGGCAAATATACAAACTATTTTTAGAGTGTATCAATAGCATAAGAGTCATCTGTTTTAAGGAACACTCCGCTCGAAATTCCAATGGATGAAGCGCAGCTTACTCTACAACTGATACAGTCAAATACACACATTTAAAAACCCATATTTAAAAACTCCTATATATCTTTGACTACTTATTGTCTTTCAGAATAACCGCGCAGTTGAACACGCTCCTTTACATAGCTTTACTCTAATGAGAAAATCAGGCACATCGTTGATGATATCGTTATTTCAGTAAGTAACTACATTTGAGGACAGATATAAACACTGTATTACGAACCCAGTTATGCCATTTAAGAATTATGAAACAAATTTTCCGTACCTTCAGTGGTTCGCTAGATATGTGCAGTGAGAAACTATGCTCAACGCAGCAACAACAAAAACACACATATTTTCACACATACATATTTATGCATACATTTAAATTTATTCCAGTAATTCCTGATAATTTTAAAACATACTATTATCGTGCGTTCCAACACTATAAATTTTTTATGATCAGCTTTAACTAATTATGAATTAGGCTATATGATTTGCTCAATAGCTGTCCTTGGGTTTCTACCTAAATTGGTCTTCTACATAAACGTTTGTTTGTGTCCTACTTTTTACTTTTCCTTCCTTTGCTTAGCTTAGTCATTTAAACTACTGTTTCGCACAGCTGATCGAAAGTTTGGCTAAGTGGCTGTTAGCGTACAGGCGGCCAAGAACATGATGGCTCAACAGGTACACTCACATTCATGCGTTGCTGATTAACACTGCATTAGCACCTTTACGAGTTAGCAGTACTTCTCTAAGAAGAAACAAATCACTCTGCGCGGAACGTAGGCGGTCGGCGTATTGGTTTAAGATAGCTGTCCAGGGAAATTCCTTCCTTTCTGTAGTTGAAAACTTAGGCCTCAGCATCCGCAAAATTCTGTAGACAGGCGTACAGCCTTCTGTAGTAAATAATTTTGGTGATCGAACAACGTTAGTCCTTCGTAAAGGAAGACTGATTTCGAACTGACAGGGGTTGTTTGTCTCTGTTACTCAGAAATTCATAGTATTACTTTCTGGGTTCAAGAACCATTCAAAGTGTCTCAAACAACGATACTAGCAGCCGTACCTCAATATGCTGAGGGACCTCCAGCTAAGATGCCAAACTGGACTTGGAATCAGGTAAGGCATCTTATCAACATTGTTTTAAACATTTATGTATAGATATTGAGTTCTAAAATTTAGACTTATTCTGTGTTACATGTCAATGATTTGCAATACGCACCTCTTCTGTGAAGTTAGAAAGCATAAATATACGTAAACTCACCTCATTGCGGACCGAAAGAAAAATGCATTGTCAAATGAATATATCCTTACCGTTAAATACTCGTGATAAAATAACAGGCATGATTTCAAAATACGCGTAAGTATTTATAGCAAAAGGTTTTAGACATGTTGAAGTGGTAGGACTATATGATATGTGTTTTTTTACTAATTCTTCTTGTAGACACTGTAAAATTTCATTATGTAGGGATACTAGTCCAGTTACAGAAAGCTAACGTAATGTGTTTTATCCATGGACAATTCATGAACTTCATATTAATGCAAACATAATAATTTGGACTCCGTAATAATTTTTCATTCTCCGTATAATATATTTGTTGTTGTGTTTGATTCCGTCTAAGGGCATAATGTATGATTATTTGCTTTAATTAATCTTAAATAAAGGTTAAATAATAGTGGACAACTAGTTGAGTATTTCTGGCGAGTGTGTTGGCTGAACTGTAAAAAGAGGAAACGGGAGCAGTAATTTCTTCGTTGTAAACAAACATTGTTCTTGTAACTTTGAGTATGCTTTAAATTGATGTGAAACAGTACAGACGTGTTTGTTAAATGTGATGTATGAGAAGATCCCCAGTGATGACACCTACGACGAGGACCTGGGAGGTATATCAGTACTTTAAGGAGGATCTACCGTCACCATCGTCGAGTTATTATGGTATGAAAACTCCTTACGACATACGTTATGGCTGACACCATATTAGCTGTTTGTTTGTGGTAAGCTACCCGTAGTACTTATTTTTGTCTTTAGTTACTAACTGAACATAACAGTTCCTGAAAACACTTGCGGAAAACCTAGATTAAGGGGTCTCTAGCTCCCGACTGTAGTAGCTGGTGAACACGTATTATTTCTGGGTTTGTAGGTGAGTAATATTTATTGACGGTTATAATGAACTTCATTAATAAACTTGCCTTTTGCTGTGATGACCAGCTATCTTGTGGTATACTTACGTAGTTAGCTTGGTTACGTAGTAATTGGCTGTAGGTTATTCATTATTTTGAATGGCACTAATCCACCATAGTTTTATGAATTTGAAGTCTGAAAAATAATTTCTCACGATTTTGGTTTTATTATGGAGTTTATTGGCTGTCTGGCGCCCTCTAACCTGTTACTCGAAATTTTACACACACATAGAGTCTTATTTGATTTTCGTAAACAATTCCTAAAATAGTAGCCAAGGTAATTTTATTTTATATTACGACAGCTGTGAATGCAGTGGTGCACATATGGTAGAGGAATTATATGCAATATATTCCCGTACATCTATTAAAATAATGCAGCATTACAACACTATATTTTAAAACTGGTTAGTCATTACAAATTCGATGCAACCAAAATAACTTTGTTTATGTAACGTAACTCAAGTTGCAAGTCATTGGCTTGATTAATGCCGCCCAGCAAAACCATACCAATGTTCTAATTAGGAAGGAAGCAGTTTTTCAGGTAATCATCGTGTTTTCATCCTGTTAAATTTTCTTGAAATGTCGGTTGTTTTAGTTTACATTTGCGATGAAAATACGATTGTATATAACTATAAAATATAATGATTTAACAGAATTTTTTCACTATATATGTAGTTTTTTGTGCACACTACTGAAGGTCTTCTACTAAATTTATAATACCTTATTAATAATTTAAAAAAAAATTGACAAAGCTGTTAACATAACCTCTCGCCTTTATACTGTGTATAATGTTTATTACTGTCGTAAGGCTAAGTACGACACAAAATTTTAAATAATAAACCGGAAACTGTGAGACACCGAAAATAATTTAAAGTGAAAATTAAAGTTGTTCTCATCAAAGCAATACAAATTTATGAGTGATTAAGTTCTACAGCGATTTTGAAATTATAATGTTACAAATTGATGTGGTTTGGTAGTATTCTTTAAAATCAATTGGAATACAATTACACATTATATTACTATGATTTTAGTGCAGAAAACTTAACTTGAAGGATAAATAGTAGACTTCTCGTGAATAGTTTGCTCTTGGGGAATGGCAGAGGCTCGTTGGTGCATGGTAGGATCAGACTCTTGTTGAAACAATTACACGAAAATATATTTAGAAAGAAAATAGTCGAGAGTCAGCAGTGCCTAAAAGTTTCAAGACAGACGTTTCAAAAAATGTTTACATATGAGATTTCTGAATGATTTTCATAGCTTAGTAAGAGGTGTGAACATGGGCCACGTTTGTCGAGGGGTCAGACCTCTCGCCTCCCAATTATAGGTGATACTGGTTCGATCCCCGGCGGGTTTGGATGGATTTTTCGCATTTGGAAAAGTGGTGGTGCTGCCGTCACCCTCACCTCAGCCATACTTCGGACTGGATGGGCGACCATCTCGCTACTCGAGCAGCCATCCCAACCTTCACCCCGGTCTTCTCTCGTGCACAATATGACACAGCCCAAAGGCAGGAACACATAGTGGATTTTAATTTTCTGTAAGACAAGTGAAGAGGTACACGTCAGCGGTTAACATATAGGTCTTAAGCGCTGGTGAGGGATGGCATGATGTATGGAATGGCGCCGGAATGAGGTGGCGAGGGAAACGTGAGATCTTCAGAAAAGCCTCCTACGAATGACATCGTCTGGCACGATTAATACTCAGCCGGGTCGACTCCGCCTTGTTCTAATTTATCTTTTATGGCCTCTCGCTTATGGCTCGAGAACAAAGGAAATATAATTAGACAGGAAGATAAGGGTGAGAGAAAAAGATCAAGTAGGAGGAAACACTCTTTAGTACTATTCGGAAGACTAATACATAGATACAGTATAAAGTGAGACTCCCCGTGCCTCTCGTCGGTAGCCTTCCACCACTCTTCGCGCCCCCACCTCTTGTCACCTTTTTCCAGCCTTCTGATTGGCCCCTTATGACGTTAAGGGTGGAGCTTTCCATGCTGCTATTGCGGTTTCCCCATGCCAAAACAGTTCTAATTATTTTCCCGAAGTAATGGTATTTCAAGCGGCTCGGTGTTGCATTGATCCATCGGTCGTTTACAGCTTTGTGTTTACTAAATTCCCCTGGCCGCATTCTTCTATTACCGAGGCGCTGTCGGGTTGGGAAATCATAACAGCCCGGAATCGAGCCCTGATCACCTTGGTTAGAAGCGAACGTTCCGGTCACTGTGCCAGCTGTGGTCTCAGGTTTGAGTTAAGTGGGTAGTACTCGTACAATACACTTCCCAAACAGCTTTGGAATATTTTAATCGAAATAAGGTGTGGTGAATTTACCGTCATACTTATGCACGAAAATATGCCAAAAATGTTGTGTGTTGTTACTATGCAAACTTATTAACTTCAACATACCTTGGATGTATGGCAAACGATTTTACTATACATGCTTTCATAAGAAAACTGTTTATCGGCGTGGTATATTAACGAATAATTTCTTATTTTGTATACCAAGAAATATTGTACAAACAATTTCTAAAGGAAATTTTTTTAAAATTTTTTACATGTTCATATCTCTTTGTTTAGCAGAAAAAGTGAACAGTTTATCCAACACTGGAACCAAAAAAAAAGTAATAAGAATTTTGGAAAAATCCCCTTTCATATAGTGGACGTAAAATAAGGGGACATAATACGACATAATCAGGTCCCGGAAAATACCTGTGACATGTAATGTAGAGTTCACTTATATGACAAGGAAATATACACGATTTAGCAATGAAACTAAATGCTAACTGGATAATCAAATTCGTGACCGTGGTTAGTATTAGGCGTTAAGGGGCGGTTCGATCCATTGGTTCATTGTTGGAGAGATATGGACTTCAATGTAAAATTGAAAGTATATTTACACGTTCAGTTGTCATGATTTAGCTTTCAAACAAGAAACGTAATACAGATTTTGAAGACGACTAACTTGCTACAAGACGAAAAATATATTTTTGTTATAAAAATGCATTAAATCGATAGTTTAAATATTAAAATCCTACACGTTTCAGGTTATGTAGTTTAGTGGATTAAATATTATATAGCGAATTCCGTTACGATTAAACACATAAATAAGTCAGTGGTAGCATAACTGTATTTCATCTAGGAAAAGCGTGAGAGGTCTTTGCGTAAATGAAATATTCGCGGAGTATTGGGTCGTGTACTGGGTGGTGCGTGCGCATCCACACTGTTAAAAAAATTTCCGTAAATTCACGGAAAAAAGTACTGGCAAAAAATTATCCGGATTTCTTCCTAAATTTACAGACAATTCATTTTCTACTGCAACGTAGTGTCCGTAAATGTACGGAAAATCAACTATAAATAACGGAAACTTAATTTCTGTTTATTACGTAAGTTCCGTAAAAATACGGAACATTAACTAAACATAACAGAAACTTAATCCCTGTGTGTTACACAATTTCCGTAAATGTACGGAAGACTGACATTAATTAACGGAATCTTAATTCCTATTTATAACAGATGTTCCGTAAATAAACGGAACATTGCGCCTCATTTAACGGAAACGTAGTAATAGTAAATTACAAATATTCTGTTAATATGAGCAACATATAAGCCTATTTTACGGAAACCTACAACAAATACAAATGGAATTTCTTTCCGTTTGACCGGAGTATGCGTACTTCTGTAACAAAACTGTCATTAGTAAAGAACAGAAATTCCATTTATAACCAGAAAGAAAATAGTCGGTGCAACGATCCACAATATCTAATGCTTTTGTAAGGGTATTTAAAGTCTGAATGCACAAATACACTAAACATTTTCACAGTTTTCTTAAAAATTGTTTTTATAATGACAGGTTAACTTTCCTCGATGGAAAAATCATGTAGATTAGTCTAATCAGTAAACAAAAGTTTCTGTAGCAAAATAATTTTCAAAATCTAGATTAAAATTGAAAATTTAGCATACACTGTATAAGCAATTGTTAGCCATGAGATTGTTTCAAGATATTTGCACTTTTTAAAGCCTCAAACAGGTAAATAAAGACCTTAAAATAGCTGAAATAGACTAGGCTGCAACCTAAAGAAAATATTGGCTGCAATTTAGTAGGTGTTCACAAGTATTCCTTTACATATGGACTACCACAGGTTTTCATTTACAAATGGACTACAGCATGTAACTTACCAGTAGCTTATTCTGATCAGTTTTTTATTGCCCCTAGTGCATTACAGTACTTTTTCTATAAAAAAAGTGATATTTTCCTACAATTCACTCATTTTCAACTACAAAGAAACATTCTGAATAGTTCATACATAAATTCAGAGCTACAATACAATGGTTATTCCAAATTATTAGTCTAATTAAATTTTTTAAAAAATATTAATTTATATCACTGACAGATAATTTCACCAATCTTTAACAGACAGCTCTCAAAAAAAATTATTCGACTGATAGTGGAAAAATTTATTATTTACACTATTTCTATCTGAAGTTTAACAAGTTTATTACATTCAATAATTTCTTGGTAAATATATATACTATTTTTATTCAACTAATTCATTATAGAAATAACACACAATACACACTTCATTTTAACAAACATTTATTGGCTCGACACATACAGGCAATGCACACTTTTTCAATATTATCTTTAAAGCATTTTTTTCTCACTAATCCTTGTATATAAGAAAAAATATTTACAAGACAAGAAACAAAAATGAACCATTTCTGTAGTAGTATATTAAACAGTTCTGCTATTTCTTCCATTCAGTATACAGCATGCTGACTGCATGGAATCCTTGGATTTTTCTCATACTGTTCTTTCTTGAAATATGAATCTGAAACATTCCAGTATATGTATACATTAACATTTTTCTGTTATCAACACCACAGTCACAATTACAATGATGTCCAAAAACCATACAAGAAGCCTCCAATATAAATATGACAAAATTTTGTACCTAAAACGAGAAATATCATTTACACGTAGAAAAAAAGCTTTCTTATTTTAAAACTATACGAGAGTGGTCTGATTTAGCCAATTTTGACTGGCTGCACAAGCCCATTAAATAAGCATACCCAATGGAAAATTTAATTTTGCAACAAATAACAAGAAAAGCAAAAAAGAAAAGAACAAACCAAATAAAAAAACCACTAGGCATTACCACCCCCCCCCCCGCCCTCCATATGTCCATTCCGCTAATGGTTTTAGTGCACCAACTTTTTCTTAGATTTACATGAAACATCTTAATGTAAGAGTAGGAATACAGAAAAATATTTTTTTTTGATGACTTAAATGCAGTTACGTACTTGCAATAATACAGATGTAAGTAGATGCACAGAAAAGCTTAACATAACTAAGACAAAGATAAATGGTCAAAATTTCCACAAATAACTAATTCACATAGGCAGTGTGTGCAAAATGTGTTCAACTACATGAACTTATTGTAGTTTTAAACTATCTCAATGTTCAACAAATAGACTTTCACATGATTGTTATTCAGTTACCACTACTTTGCATTCCACTGAAGCATAATTTCCAAATCTGTAGTATTACATAATTTGTGTATGCTAACAGTTTTATACCCAAATCACAGTGTTATGATATTACACTGCAATGTGCACTTGATTTTGAAAAACTTTGTTCAATGATTTGTCGAAACATACTACAACTTTCTTTCCCTCTAGCAATTAACTCATTTCATCAATGATATACGACGCAAGACCAAATGTGATGTAAAAACCTATCACATCTTGCTGTAACTGAAGTTTCTTTGCTGTGATACTAATCTGGAAACATTGTTGTTTCACATAGTACAGATTTGAAAAAAGCATCTAGGCCTACCTTCACAGTTTAAACGCCCAGCCTACTTAGGGTTTCCTGCCTTCAATGTGGCTCATAACGGAATGCCGGTCCATATCGCTTGAAGAAAAATTAACATTGCGCAAATTGCACCTTGCAGAATTATCACCAGGATCTTCCCGATTCATTTAATAGTAGTAGGATCAGTTAGCCAATACAGTCTCTTTCTTCCTATCAAGACTGAATTCCCCAAATTAATTATGTTGTGGAAATAACACTCATTTAACATACATTTCCAGATATTTTTAAAGCACTTAATCATTTTCATAAACATACACGAGATCACGTTATGCTGTAACTTTTTAACACACCTTCGTCACTGCATGAGCCAAAAAGGTTCAGGCTTGTTCCTCCATTACACAGTACAGTAGATAAAATACAATTTATATGTAAATCCACACTCTTCAGATATGATCAGAAGATATTAAAACTTGCACGAACCGTAGAAAAAATATTCGCGCCACGCCAAGTAAACAATCGAAAATGATTAACAAACATATCAGCAAGCCAAACGGTATGAACAAAAGCGAACCGAGAATCCTATGTTGCCAAGTCCATGCCTTCAATTTCTACAACGAACTCTTGGGGGAAAACAACAAAACTGTTTAAAACAAGCATTATTAATTAATATTCATTAAAATTTACGGCATTTTGCAAGCAGTACGTAAGAAACACCACGAGTAATTTTTTACCACTGTGGAAACTTGAAAACATCACAACACATTGTCAGGGAAACCATTGGTCTGGCAACACTGGCAGGAACCACTAAAATTCTGGTACAAAATTCCAAAAAAAAAATCAATTTGAGACGAAAAACTGGTACCACGCGTCAAATTCACTGTTCCACACAACTACAATATCAGTACTAAAATATATTGTGGATCAAGAAAATTGGTACATGTACCAAGAAAATGGTACACTTTGTTAGCAGAAATGTTCGTTTACCAAATTTTGAAATTCACAGTTTTCCCTGTCACTCGCCACACTGGCCTACTGCAAGTTCAATTACAACTATGACACACACATCACATTTGAAAAACAAAATTGCCACTGGTACTAGTGAAACCACATGCACAATACATTTCAACTTATGCTCGAACAATAACGATAGTGTTCGGACAAAATGTTTAATAATAAGTACAGATTTTCAAAATACAAATTTCGGCAGATATATATATATATATATATAAACAGTCTGTAGAATTTTTATAAAATTATATCAATTTATTATTGCACGAGTTCTATTCTGATACTCAGTGTTTGATACAATTAAGATATTTTTTACTTTACAATGTACAACCAACTTTGAATACAATGTGATAAGGCAAATTTTTTTAACACTCTCTCTAGATTAAATTTAACATGTGAACACGTTTTATAGGTATTTGCGTGTGAGGTTAGTACCACTCATACAAGAGTGAGGCAACCATTCTTAATGTAGAATTAAGAGCAGTAATTATTTTTTCAAAACTATACTATTTTAAAAATACTCATTTTATCACAGACCGCTTACAAAAATTAATGGTGTTATAGTGAAATCTTTGGTACAAACAACAGTGTCTGAAACTGTAATGTCGCACACTAAGTTGCTGCTCTCCAATCCATTGAGATAACACAGACAAGCTCAACCTATAATTATATTTTGAATAAATTGCACTACGTCTAAAGGTAAACAAAAACAGCCGGTGTATGTGTGTCCTACGAGTGCACAATAAACACCCAGTTTTCTTTGGAACATTTTTGTAAAAAAATTTAAACATTCCTCTGCATTTCGTAGTGCAAATAGTTTTCAATGTTTGTTTTTACTCTACAACCCTGTAATATGCACAATGGTTCAGTGTTTGTATCATTGACTGCCTGCGCATGCGTATCCCAAAATGACATTACCTCTATTGGGAATTTTAACAATTGAGAAGTGCACAGATCTCACTGGCGTAGGCCTACTCCAATTTATGACTGAAACAATTACTTCTTTCACTTCTTAGTTACAGCACTGGATGGTTACACAGTGCAAGAATGAAAATTCTCTCATTATTCTCAGATATAGAACAAAAAAAATCTAATTGTTTACAAAAAAGAGAACAATTTAGCAATTTATTCAATGTATTTCCCAGTAAGGATAAAAATTTCAAGTCCTTTCCAATAGTTTCGTGTTAACATAAAATTTTAAAAGGTGATGCAAAACTCTTATATTAAAAAATGACAACAACACTTGAAAAAAAAATTTACAACTGCATCACACTTAATGTGTTCCAAACCATAACGTAATGTTCAAAATCGCGAACACACAAAATTATTGGATGTAAAGAAACAGTTTACTCACATATACTGTTTTGCATGTGTACGCCTATATGATATAACACTCGAAGGACAAAGAGAAAGAACATTTCTCACTAACTCAACACGCATGTTTGAAATATAGGCCATCTAAGTAGGACACAGGCCTAAGTGTTTCTTAAAGCATTTTTGATTAGATGTGACCTTTATATGAGCAAAGCTTTTAGCATGCTGTAAGTATTCTACACAGTTTTGTCAGTATCGTACACTGCACTGAAACATGACAACACACAGAACCACAGTGCTGACAGAATTTTGTGCAGTAATGTTTACAAGGAGGAAACAACTTAAAACAGTTTCATTTAAAAAAACATAATTTAAATGAAATAAAAGATGGCAGCAAGAAGAAAATCATGTTACGCTCACTATTTAAGGGCGCTGCCTGCCTGGAAGCTCTTGCGAGTGCAAGGATACCGATTTACAAGATAAACTACCTATATTAGGCAGGCGGGGCTTGTTAACCTTTCAAGATATCTATTTTGGACAAAACCATTTTCTGCACTGAAAATAGGAAAATATTGCAATATGAATGAAAATGTGGAAAGACACTTATGAGTAGATGCTTTATAAAGTTTTAGGACACGAAAATATTTAAATATTTGATCATAGTTTTCAGGACATTTAAAAACAAACTACAGTGAAACCTCGTATTTACTTTACCGTTATTTATGTTTTCCCGCGAATTACACTTTTTTCTTCAGGTCCCGTTTGTCTGCCATTTAGTGCAGTGTTACATTTTCCCGCATATCACATCAAAATTTTATTTTTTCCCGCTGTTTAAGTTTTTGCCCACGTTTTCGCCATCCGAAGAAAATAAAAACACGAGATTTCAAAGTCATAGATGACAAAGAAAGGACATCTAAACTGGTTTGGAAATAGAACAAAGAAGAAACAGCACAACAGGTTGGTGATCACGTGCAAAGCCATAGGAGAATGACCGTGATCGCGTGTAATGCTAGCGCTCATGGCACAATAAATTCAAGATGGCGGCAAGAAAACGCTGCTGCCGCTAGTGCTATCGATTGTCTCGGACGCTATCTATATATTCACGATGGCAACATTGATCTCTTCACGTACATTCGTTTGTTTTTGTAAGCGCAAATAACTGTAACTTTAACCTAAAATTTGCAAGACGTGTTTGAAAGTCAAGCAGTTGTGTTTTAAATCATTTCCATTTTAGTGCAGCGTGTTTTAGATGGTTATAAAACGGTAATGTAATCGAAAAAAAAAAATAGCTGACATTGTCGATAAAACAAAAAGAGATACTGTAATAATGGAGAAGTGTGATGAGTTCGTGGGAACATGTGTTGATCTGAATAATGAAGAACTGTACATTCCCATTAAAATGCTTACCGTTTTTGTCAAAATTCATGATAGCATTTGCAAAAAAATGGTAAAACGTGGAACAGTATTTACCAAACGATAAAAAAAAATCGGATCTAACATTTGAAGATATTCTCTTGGTATGTGCATGTACCATAAATCTTCCTGTAACAGTATATTCGAATCCGATATTGGTAACTTACACTGTACCAAATTTTATGTGACAAAATATGATAAATACACAGCTTGCATGAATACTATCACTTTGATTTTACCTGTAGAGAGATTTTTAAGCAACATGAAAACAAAAGTACTAAATAAGGTAAGCTGAATGGTTTTTTTGTGATTTCCCTTCATTTACACTTTCCCGCTATTTACACTTTTTCGCCCTGTCCCCCTGGAAAGTGTAAGTAAGGGGTTTCACTGTAGGTAAAAGCTTCTATAGCAATGTGGACAACACAGAGAATAACAAAAAAAAAAATGTGGTGGCATACATTAAGTGGACAACAGAGAATAACAAAAAAAAAAAATTGGTGGCATACATTAAGAGGACATGGTACATAATTCAACGCTAAAAGCATTTAGGTTTCTGTAGGTTTCTTGAAGCCAATATGCGAAAATTAAACAATAGCAATCCTAGACAATAGTTTTAGCCAACGTTTTAAACAAAATTGTTTCCAGTGTTACGAACTTCTGAGGCACAAGCTCTAACGCCGGAACCTCGTGCATTTAGCTGCGGCACAAGAGATCACACGTTAACGAATTAGTAATTCAGGATAAATATTTACTCATAAAGTTTGCAACTACCATTACCTAGGATTGCCATTGATTATTTAATCCATATTTGCCTCGAAAAAATGTAGAAATCAAATTATGTTTTTAGCGTTTAGCTATCTACCACGCACTCTTAAAATTGGACACCCTACCTAATGCAATTGAACCTATTAATCACTATCCTTGCTCCCTCCAAATCTATGGTGTCTGTTGCCTCTCTAAGCTTTGTATGCTAATGTCAGTCGTATATCAACACTAAACTTGTATATCAAATACAATAATGAAACTGTGACACAATACAATAATAATACCTTTAGGTGAGAAGTGAGAATTGGCACCACATTTCGATAATTCCTCACAGCGAACCAGCAATTCACAGTGTGGCCATTGCAGTGGCATCTCCCTCTTCCATCTTAGTGTGTTTCTCAGCTTTATGAACAGCTTGCCCTGAAACAATTCAGAACAAGTTTAGTTCAACAATCAATAGGGCCTAATATTTATTTTTAAATAGTTAAGTTACAATGTGAAAGGGGTTGCCCATAAAGCTAATAAATGCCTACAAACCTACCAAACATGTTATAATAAGTTAACTGAAGGAAGTCATCTAACATAAATTATATTAAAAAATTATTCACACAACCTGGCATCTTGAAATTATTGTAGCCCTAAACACACACAAAGAACTGCAACTTCGTGGGCTTTCTTTCAGTAACACATTATAACTTTGCATTAAAATATCGCGGCATTTTAGGTGTTGGTATGTGTACCTGCTATGAAATTATATTTAATGTCTGCAATTACATATTACTGTCTTTATTTTAGTACTATATTTCAAACGCTTTGCCACCTACAAATTTAATACAATCAAAATCGCACAGTGAAACAGAATGATTAAGGAATACTGAGGTACTAGAGCTTGAGATTTGCATTTTATTTTAAACTTAATATTGAACACAAATTTATTATGATTCAGTAATGCTTTAATATAACTTGTATTAATCCCTATTCTGTTACTTTTTTGTAAACACGAAAGAACAAAAAAATCATTTGCCGTTATCAAATAGTAAAACTTTTAACAAATAGCCTAGGGGTCTATAATAAATCTAGATATGTTTTGAATTCCTATCATTTAAACCCTCAAGGGCCAGTTTCAAAATGTCTTGTTTGAAGTATTGGTTATATGACCACATGGATAATATTTCTAAGAGAATAATTAAATTATTATAAAAACTGAACAGTTTCTAAACGTATCTTAATAATATATTTAGCTAAATAATGAGTTGGGCAAATGTAGCAATCTTGCAATGATGTATTGAGTTGCAATTAGCTGAGATGATAAATTTGATGTTTTATTTTCACGTACTGGTTACAAAGAAATGATAAAAATTAACGACAGTAAGCAACCGAAATTTGGCTATGTTCTATCGTGAATAATTTAGCTTACACACAACCAATTTGTAACTGTTCTCTATGCGTGTCATTTAAATTCCGCGAATAAAGTCAAATGATTGAAACTTTCTGTTCAACACTAATTTTTTACTGGCACTCTATTACAATATTTAAGGCACTGGAAATAAATATTTGTTGTCGCTGGAGAACTGTAAACAAGAAATCCTGCTTCTTACAAACTGAATTGTAAATTCTTTCCGTGAGAAATATTCCTGACTAATTGTAACGAAAATGTAGGCTAATCGCAGTTACATGAAGGAAGGAGGAAATGTAAAAGGAACGGGAAATTGACGGGTATTTGCTCAAAAATTAATAACCCTTTAACTGTGGCATTATAGAGCATTTCAATGCTATAAGTTACCTATATTTAAATAAAAACTTTGTTCAGATGTGTGAACAAACAGTATGTGATATTTTTTTATAAACTTCATGGTATATAAAAATTAACTCACAGCTATGAAATTGTCTTTGGAAGTAATGTTAGACACATTATAGAACAAGACTAGTCATGTGAAACTAATACAGCATATGTTATGTATACGCAATACACACTGGTAAACTATTGTTGCTCACACACTACAAAGAGGACCAGGCCATATATTAAACTCAATTCTAATAATGCAACTCAACCACACAATACACATTGCGTTATTAATTTGTGTGCATTTAAGTTAAGTCTTTTAAACACACTTCAGTTAATGGCAAGTGTCATAACAAAAAACAGTAAAACGTTCACGAACATAATTTGTGAGCAATGCTGTAACCTCATACTATTTTTGATACAACTACAGTAGTTTCCAAAATAGGACTACAAATTACATGTATTATTTATAATTTTCTAAGAAACTTGGTTAGGCATGTGTGTTACATGAGGTACATTCTACTTAGATTTTCCTGTATATGATACCAACACTTTAGTTGAGTTCAGAGGCACATAACCAGCTTTTCTGTGTAATAATTCACACCAACCAGCATTTAATTTCTGGTATACAAATTGGATTTTGCTAATTGTAATGTTGCTGAACAATGGTTTCTCTCTACACTAAACAAAGGTAAATTCATTACCGAGTCCCAGAATCACAGCTGAGATTGAATAGAAAAAATTTGGAACAAAGAAAACATATAATATTAACTAATTTAATTAATTATTGATGTTTTGTATTTCCTTGAAAATTCACACAATATGCCTGGCGGATGTGTTTTTCGCCCGTAAATATATAAATAATACGAGGTCACAAAAGCATGCGACGCACATGCTAGCCATAGTAACGTCGTAAAGTTAGGAAGTGTTTGATACTTTGTTACAGTAGCATACATGAAGTTTAAGAAGAAAAATGCACACATGCCAGAGACTCAGAGCTGGCGTGCGGGCAGTAGAAATACTTCGAAGAATTTCATCATACTCTGATACCAACATGCAGTGTTGGTAGTAATTGCGATATTCTCACCATCAACGGAAGAATCCTTTCATTCCTCATAGACGATAAGATAAACATCAAATAATGCTGACAATATTTAAAATTGTTATTTTATTTAGTTTGATGACATATAAGTTCCTTTACTTTTGGCTGTTCTATTGCTTGAGTAGTTCATGAATTTTTCACACTAAATTGTTATGATTTCTGCTAATTTTTAATATATTTACACTGAGTGCGAAGAAATTATTTATTTTATTGATAATTAGAGCAAAACACTGTAATTAATACTATGAATATACTGTATTGGTAGAGTTTAGGAGAGGTTTGGTAGATGATAAGATGAAGCCGTTATAGCTTGCCACCGAGCAGTTGCCCAATTGCAAGTGTAAGAGTTATTAAATCTGTAGGTTCTTGAAGGAACTTAGTTGTTTTTGTTTACAAAAGATAATATTCTTCACTAAGGATTGCCAAATAAATAATTTATCTCTGTTTAAATGAATTACGTAACGTTTTACGCGTAAAAGGTATGAAATTACAAAGGCAATGCATAATTTTCATCAACTTGACATGTTGATTCGACAAATGTGAACAACATTAAACTTACCAGGTCACACCTACGCAATTAATTCTATAAATTTACAGTTTTTATTCTAAAAATTTGGTTACTTTTAAGTTATACATTTGTTTTCATTGTGAAAACTAAGAAGTAATTAATTAAATATTTTAAAACCTACCAGCTGAGAGTTCTGCTTGGTAATCAATATTGCTAGCTAACGAAACTCATAGGCTTGAGTAATGAAATGTATTGAACTTAATCAAACAATGTTGTACAGAACTAGTATGCACAAAATTTATAATTAATAGATAGTTCTTCTAACATTCAACCCTTCCCCCGTCTACCAACTCCTCCGAAAATAAATTCTACTCCCTCACCGACCTCCTAAGCATAGACTGCCTACCCCGCTCTGTTATCACCTGAATCTTCTCACTATTATTTGCATCTTCCTCTATATTCTGCTTTAGTTAACAGCCAGCCTAACTTACCCCAGCCTCCCTCTGCATTGTACCTATGTCCCGACCAACCTTTCAACCCTTCTATTTTTCCGCCATTATTTCCACCCCAGTTCCTTCAACATCTAAAAACTTAGTGAATGCACAAATGTGTAACTAACTTGGGAGTCAACAAAACAGGCATTTGACTTTGTTTAATGAATTATTTGTACATGCTGAACAACAGTAAATGTTATTAATTGATTGATATAGGCCCTATTGTACGTTAAGATTAAAACACTTTTTCTAAGATTATTGTTGATATTTCTTACTGAAAGAGCATGAAATATGTAACACTTTACTATCAGTAATATTTTCATTGGTAGAGTTGTAGACCTGGGTGTTGAAAAATCGCAAAAACAATTGTAGGCCTAAAGAAGTAATAAAATCAAAACTAGGGATGCAATAATAATTACTGATTATAAAATTATAAGATACTATTTTATTGCGTTATGGACACAACATGGCAGACAGAATACTAAAATGTTTAGCTTAGACGTTTGTGAAACTGGTCGATTGGTAGCAAATAGTGTTACAAATAAATGTTTTGTGTCTTTGCCATCTCGTCAAATAAACATCTCTTCACGACAATATGATCATATTTTCACATGGGTGAAGTCAATGGGCAACGAAAAAACTTTTTTAATGAAAATAATTATCCTAATGTCTGTTGTACAAGAGGTTGTTATGAGGAGGCTAAAAAAAAATCGCATTAAGTGATCGTTGTAAGATGAGCTTTCTAAAACTAGTGTCCACAATGACACAAATTTTAATTATCATGTCTCGCGCATCATGTTATTGTGAGTTCAGAATTACAGAAGTTATATTCTTCAACTCTAACACCAGTATGATTCAATAAACTAGATTTTTTAATATTCGAAACCAAAACAAAACATATGTTAATAGATATGGCATCAAATGTGTTAGCCCACAAGTAATGTTAAGTAAGGCAGCTGGACAGTTTTGGAGAAAGTAAGCAGAACTAATGTATGTAGAGGCGAATAAAATAAATTTTTATGTAGCAAAGTAATTGTAATGGTGAACCATAATGAATTAGATTGACAATGATACCACAAGACTTACATATATGAGCAGAAATTAATTGTGTAATGGTCAGTCTGGTTGATACCACTGGATAACAAATATAGTCTTAACGTGTATTGTGTGGTATACGAAACATGTGAAAGTTTCAAAGAAGCGTCAATGGTGGCTTCAACTCATAGTGATAAGCGGATTATTTGGTGTATTACGATTACCATGTAAGAATGTGTACGTGTATGTGACACGAATACATAAGAATGGAAGATAACAGTAACTGTAACTCCAACTAAATTTAGTTAGATTGGGTGCAGTTGTTGATTCGCGAGACAGTGACCGCAAAATTAGAAAATGCTAGTATTTTTATACCCAAAACAGTGCTAAGCAAACTGGTAAAGTGTTGATTAGGAATAAATGTTCTGTTGTTTGAACTGTTATTGTATTGATGTTTACATAAAGGCAGTTTAGTTTTTGACTGTGTAACTGAATATAAATGTGTGCCAAGTCTGATTTTGGAATAATTATTGTTAAAACAATTCGATTAGAATGGATAATGGTGGTGTAAGGTAAGTTGTTGCTGTCAAATTGCACCGTATGCTGCCTTTCCTTACTGAAATTATACTGACATTATGAAAGTGAATCTGGTTTTGTTTAATACCACGTAATTTGCAAAAACTGAAATAAATACGTTTTCAGACTAAGCATATATGAAAAATGTATTATTTGCAACTATAAAATACAAAAGAGCAGATTGGTTTTATTTCATATTCAAAACAAATTGAAAGTTAAGAAATAAATACTGATTACACAACAACAAGCAGCGAAACAATGAAATATGGCCCTATGCTAGTATTGAATAGATAAATTAAAACGGTAGGCCTATATATAATACATTAAGATTTGAGGGAAGTAGGAAGTTTTTTATTTGTATTTTTTCCGTGGAATCAGTAAGTAAAAAATGGCAGAAGGATTTATTTTTACCATCGGTTACCAATTAGCCTATTTGGTATCAGAAATTGTCAAATAAAACTCATTCCCTGCTTTTTATTCTACACATACAATACTGCGGGAAAATATTATCTTCTCAAGTGTCCGTACCCAAAAGCTACCACATTCCTGTGGATGCCTAATACTGTGTTGAGAGAGGATTAGGAAATGAAGGGAAGAGTAGCATCACTGATGCCATATTAGTTAATACGTTTTGGTATCGAGTAGTAATAAAATACCAAGAAATTCATAGCGATCTAACAGAGACCAGGGTCTCTAAAATATCGCAACAAAAAACTATCAAAAGAACATAAAGTCATTTGTGACGTGACTATAAACACACCAGTCATGATTGAATAAGTGAAGTGAGGTATTCTAGTCCTGTCACAATGATGGTCAGCAATAAATAATCAAATTTGAAACATTTATTCAACTACTACTGGCCTGAACTGAACAATGATAGTGTTCACCACACTGAGTGGGAGCCGTTCGTGGAATTGGAGGTGTGGGAACTGGAGAAGGTACAAAGAAGGGCAGTGAGGTGGGTGAAGTATAAATAGAAGATGTAAAGAAAGCCTTATGAGGACAAAGGGAACTTTGACCATTGGTGATGTAAGTTAGATGGAACCAGGCTGGAACTCATTGAATGAAAAGAAAAGTGTGAAAAGGTTGGGTGAAGATTAAGACGACAAGGTCCAGAACAGAGCAGGGTAGGCAGTCTATACTTAGGAGGTCGGTGAGGGGAATTGGAAAGTTTAGGTGGGTTCTGGCCAGTGATTGAGGAAAAGACTGTAGCCCAAGTCTTAGCGTGCCACTGGGTAGTTTAGGTTAGGTTGACACATTTTACTGTTAAGTTTTCTATTTTTCGTTACGGTATGTAATGTTAGGTTACCTTAAATAAGGATAGGTAACCTAACCTTACCTAACCTAAAAAAATGGAAAACTTAACTGTGAAATAACCGAACCTAACAAAAACTAACCTAATTCAACGTACACTAACCTAAACAATGCAACCTAACGTAACCTTAAATGTATATATTATGTAATTTATTCATTTGACTGTACTTGCCTGATATCTTTGTGCAAAAATGTACACAAAAAAAGATTCATGGATGCAATGAACTAAACGAAAAATGTTTAAATTAGAAAACTGCAATGTTTTTTACGTACGACTACTTCTATGGAAACAATTTTCATCGGTACGCGATGTGTAGTGATTGATATTTACCAGACACATTTCTAACACACAAATAGTTTACAAATACCAACAAATTATATACGAATTTCCCGTAATTCTTCACAAAATAAACATAGAACTTTCAAACAACTAGGCTACATTAACCTTCAGGCTCTATTTAGTCCTAATAAAAATTAGAATTTCCCACGTATTTTAAAACGGGAAACTTAGGTATAGCAAACACATATACGATATATACTAATTCAACCACCGTTATTCTACAGCATTTCAGAGTATACACCTCTCACTAAAACGAAGTAAAACTAAATGCGACATACCTAACCTTAACGCCACGTGGTTAGTAATTACGTCGAATACAAGATATTTAAGTAAATAAGTCACTTACCTTTCGTTGTCCTCTTCTAAAACAGAATTTACTTATTCTTCAACAGGTACAAATACAGTTAACAAATTTGAAATTAGTAAGCGTATCCATTTTCAAAACGGAAATTAAATATTTATTTTTGCCGACTGCAGAGTTCATCGGTTTTCGCTGCTGCTTTTACTGCGCTCAGAGTAGCCAACATGATAAAAAACAGTTCCCGATAGTATGAAAACATTCCTCAATCTAATAATAAACTGAAATAAACGTGTGGACGGACATATACGGCTAAAATTATACCAGCATATATTTTTAATCTTAAAGAAATGTGTAATCTTGCAATGTTTACCAACACATTTCCTTTATTTGTACTATGTGACGATATGCTCCGTACATTAACGGAAAATTTCCGTAAAATTACACATAGACTTGTAAAAATTCATTATGGAAATGTCCGTATTTTTTTTAAATACGGAGACATGTCCGTATTTAATTTTTACGGACTCAATTTCCATTTACGGTGAATTTCCGTAAAAAATTCCGTAATTTCACGGAAATTTTTAACAGTGCAGAGGGGAGCGGGGAAGCGGAGCAGCCGGGCGTAGTTGCCATGTCTGTTATCATCCTGAGGAGCGACCTTGAGCAGTATCTGCACGGACTCATCTGTAATCCTATAACTATGCTACAAGGAAGTCGTGTGAACATTGTTGCCGTTGCAATGTGTATCAGAAAACAATTCGCAACTGGATGAGCGAAATGTAAAAACAAACGACTGCCATTATATAACAAACAATGGTCTGTCAAAAGGAAAATACAGAATGTTCATGTAGCTAAATTTGCCAGGCATGTTACTTTTGGACGTATGCACTGTGACAGAATGTCACCATGTCTTCAGGTAGATAAGCGTGTAATAGTCGTGGGTTTTATTATATATCAGAGATACAGTAGGCCTAACCGCGCAGTTCTAAAGGGTTTATATCCGAAACGAGTAGTGTGTTGATGTACCGAAAGTGTAGTGGTTTAATTGTTTTTGTGTAAGACAACAAATGCATTTCTAAACTAAAGTAAATTATGATAATAAATATATGTATAACAAGCTATGCTTCATGGGTGAGATTTTGAATTGTGTTAGCCGTAATTCTCTTGATACTCCAAAATGTCGGAACAGTGACGTAGGTTTCATACTCAAAAGACAGTTTTATTTCGAACGTATATTTTTCACTAAGGGTAAGTTTTTAAATACCTGTATAAGACTTTACCAGCGATATATGTATTTACCCACCGCTGTATAATTTTCCGCCGGGTTTAAAAAGAAAAAGGCGTTCGTATAAAAGACTCGCGGCTGTCATTTAGCTCGTTTGGTTTTCTGGTATGCAATAACTGACCTTTGAACTATTTTAATCGATAAGAATTTACTTATATGAACTCCATAGCCATTTACTGGATAAATAAGATAAGTTTATTGTTTTATTGTTATATTTACACTATTTTTGTACACAAATTGCAGAAAGTTCTTTCTTCACACAAGTTAACATTAACAAAATATGTGAACTTTGCAAAATGTATTCTATAAGATTTATGTATCATTATTTAAAAAAAATGTTTAATATATTACTTTTATATGTCTCGCCTGAAATACAAATATTTTAGACTAATGCGAAAAGGCAGACCTAAAGGTAAGGAAGTTTAAAAACCCAACTTCCTGTTTTCTTTTATTTTAAAGATTAAGTAATTTTTTTCTTACATCAAATTGTTTATTTATGAGCTTGAAAATTATTACTTTTTTCCTCGTAGATGTTCAAAAATAATCTGTTAAAGAGCATCTATAGGCCTATCACTATCAACGAATTTTATTTGAAATCAAAATATCTAGTGTTACCGTGGTGGCTTGGTTTGTTACTGTCAAGCTAAAACGAGCTGGTAGTTTTGTGACCATGGTATCGCTGACGTGTGTAGAAAATTGTGAATGTGCGCCACGTCTGAAATACATGGCCATATAGTGAGAAACATTTTTAAACACTAAAGTGGTTGTTCCATGTAACTAAACAGCACCTCTGTCCCTCTTTCTTATTATGTCTTTAAAAATATATGCGTAGTTATTCGTAATTGACGCTCGGAGTTGTATCTATCATAAAATTTTGCAGGTATTTGTACTACACCACTGTACCAAACAAACACTTCTTACCATTTAAGTAAATTCAAAGTAGAAAAATAAGGAAATAACTGTTATTTTTGTAATAATAATTTTTTCCTGGTTTGTATGCAAGTTGTCCACGGTTTACTGAGCACGTTTGTGGATTATGATGTTATCACTTGGATTAGTTTTTTTAATGCTAAATAGTTTAAGAATGAGTGAATTAATAAAACATTTGCATTCCAAATTTTTTATATTACAGATTCGCTTGAGTAAAGCATAAATTAAACAATCGACTGCAATGTTAATTTTACATGTAGAATAAGGATATATACTGTAGGCCTACATACAACTAGAATTCAAGCAATAATTTAAATAGTGTTCAATCAAACATGGACAGTCGTTAATGGTTAACATGTATAATTCTTAGTGTCAGTATTCCACTTTCTGTTTGACGGAAATAGTATAGCCAATCCTTGTTATAACGAAATATCAAGAATCTTGGACATCATCGTGGACTCATTTGTGCGGGAAGAGAATTTTCAATCCTAGTTACATGTTCCTCAAACTCCTTACAATGGAACACGATCATTCATTAAAATATACATACATTTGGTAAACTGGAGTTAAACAAAGAGGTGGGAAACGGTCTTCACTGTCAGTGGATTTTTGAATGTTCTGCCTGCCTCCATGAATACACATAATACGTAATGTAGAAACTGGCTATAACGATCTTAACAGTGCAAGCTGGACTGCAGTTACCTCGAGTGTAGGTTTTTCCCAATTGGAGAGTGTACTTGCGACATTAGAAGTTCCAGCAATGAGCAACAATCCTTACATAAAAACTGAAGCAGCAATTGAGAAGGTTTGAATTTCATCACGTGTTGATACAATACGAGACCTACATACTACAATGCATCATTTTAAAACGTTTTTTATATTTACAGGTATGCCTGCAACACCTCATACGTCAATATCTGAAGCTGGTGTTGAGGAATAACGCAAAACGATAGAAAAAGAAAATGTTTAAGCAGATGGCATGCCATTTATTTCTGTGGATGGAGGATGAGGCAGAGTAAGTTACGAACACAATTACAGAGCTGTTTCTGCTGTGGTAATAACTTATGTACAGTCAACGAACATGTTGTCAAACACTGCGTACTGCCTTGCCCAATGGTTGATACTAGAATTATAGTCACACTGACAAGACTTACTAACATTCAGTTGTGTACAATTTCTTCAGTCACACATAAAATGAAAATATCTAACAATGTTTAAAACCTATATCAGGATTTACCTGTATGAGTCGCATGTAAATGATTTTTCTCTTCCCATTTAAATCCGTAAGGGCAATGTCAGCTATTTATATAATTCCCAAATGTCAGCTATTAACATAATTACCATTGATTACTACACATTTGTTGCACATGAAAAACAAGTCTAATGCGACTGACTACACCATGATCAATGTTTTAACATCAGTAAACCACTCGCGCAGAGATTTTCGGATAGTAAAATTATTTTCAAATCAAAATGCGAGTATTTTTGAAATTTGGTTATCATATTAAAAATTATAAAAATGAAAGTTTTCCATTTTCATAGATTTTGTGGTTTCAAGCCCTTATCTTTCTAAGAACCATTTTTTATTTTTTTACTCGAAAGTAAAGCATACTACCGCATAGTGCTATATACAAAACGTCCGCTGATAAAAAAATCTCATTGAATTTTGATGACTAATTCAGATTTTATTGACGATTGAATATTTCATTCGTCCGCTCGACATTGTAACTTTCCGTACTCTTTTATAAACTAAACCAAATAATTTTCGTCTTATACTGGCACAAATAACTCAACTGCTAGTATTTTCTTTCTTCTTCTGGCTGAATGGTACGTTAGCGTGTATTCAGCCACGAAAATCACTATCACATGATTGTGCATGAGTGACGGCTTACTGTATCACAGACTTCAACAGCATAAAGTGCAGGCATAGGTTGCACTTCGTCGCAGTTACCGACCAGACAAGAATTAAATTTATTCGTAATATATAAATTTGTTTAAATTGTGATTTTCTTTCTCTTATATTTATAAAGTCTGAATTTAACTTTATTTCAAAATTATTATTTTTTGTTGAATTTAATACATACTTTTGAGTCTCTGTGAAAGTAGTTTCTATTTATAAATTCAAATGTTGTTGATTTTCTTTGTTTCAGGCAATGAAAATAGGAGAGAAGGCATGTAAATTATTGTTTCTTGGAGCTAGCAATAAATACTGCTGTACTTGTGACAGTAGTGACTTAACTAACTCTAGTACAAGGCCACACACATGTTACAAAAACTGAGATTATAATAAACTATCAACTGCAATGACATAGGTCATAATCTTTGAAGCGTCTCCATACATGAATTAGTGTGCGAAGGTTTTGTTCATCACCTCGTAGAAAAAGCTCCACGACTCATTACAAATAAAACTACACATTCAGCTGAGTTATATATGAGTCGCCTGGTCATATTTAATGCTGGAAATAGGGTCAATACTTTCGCAATGGGAATAATTTCAAAGAAGTTGTTAACATCGCTGAACTACAAATCTTGCATGGTCGTTCATGAGTACTGAGCCCATTCAAGATCCTGACTGGTCGGAGTCCAGGGCACAATCACAAGATGCTGATCAAATGTAAATTACAGCCCTGTGAAGCAGTCCAATTGCGTCTAGACTTGAATGTCCAAGCAAGAAACAAACCAAAAGACATTCATGTTTTAGCTCCTCCAGTTGAAGACTACGGACCAAATGTATTAGAACATGAAGACACCGAGGCCTTACAGAAAACACGTAAGCTTTTTGTTGAATCGTTGCAAGTAAATGTAGAAAATGAGACAGAATTGCCGTGCAAACAGCTGCACAAAGAAAAGTAGAAAACGGAATGATACACAAGGTCGTTTAACATCACGTAATTCTTGATTGGTTTGCCAGCGGGGAAATTCCACGCATTTTTGTAATTTTATCAAACTTTTTCCGTAAAAACCTAATATTGTAACACTGGCTTTGGAGTATGGCATTCATAATGAATACATCGCTATTAAGAGCTTCCAGGCAGACATAGTTTTGAATGTTGACAGGTGTGACGTATTTGTGAGTTTCATATGTGGTAATTTTGGTGTAAGTCGAGATAGTTTGGTTGGACAGAATAATGCTCTGGTTGAGGTGAAATGTGCTCCTTCTGCTAAGTCACTAGGCCTAATGAAAAATGCTAGACAGAAAAATAACTTTTTTTTGGAGATGACATCCGTCAATACATTAAGAGATAAAAAGATGCACTAATGCTCTTATCAAATGCAAGGAGCACTGAACATAACTGAACCCGATTTCTACTACTTCGTAGTGATGGCAGATAAACTGGAAAGTCTTCGTACAGAAAAAAAATATTAAGGAGTGAAACATTTTGAAGGCAGGAAATTATTTCATAACTGGAGCGATTTTATATATATATATATTGCATTCTGACAGAAATCGCAAGAACCTATTTTCCCAGTTCGAAATACAATTCGTAAACCTGCATATATAAGTGTAGTTAAATGAAGAAGAAAACAGAATGAGTTCCATGTGTAGGCAGTGTGTATCATTTTAATTATACTTATCACCAAAATAAATAAGGAAACATGTTTACATTTAGTTGTTTTGTGTATATTTTGCCATTATAATTCTGTAAAATCTGTGAAATGAAAGTAAAGTCATTATTGCATTAGTAGGCCTGTATGGATTTGTGCACTTGTATAGTTTAACTGGAGTAATTGGAGATGTCTCATTGTAAACGATTCTGTATTTCTGTGTGATTATTTCATGACAGTCTGACGTTTGACTTCTTTGCTGTAGTTTTTATATGCAGCAAGGCTTCTAAAAAAGGGGAGAAAATAGTAGAAGGTTTTCAACTTGACAGTGTGTGCATTTTCATTACGATATGTTACTGAATATTATAAGGAAACATGTTTTAATTTATTTATTTGTGTATAATTGACCTATTTCTGAAATTTTTGAGCTTGCCAAAACAGTGTAACATAATTGTAATTACTGCATTAGTAGGCCTACATGAAATTGTGCACGAGTACGATTTTATAAGAAACATTTATTTGTCTAACGATTGCCATGCTCGATTGACACTGTTTTCTATGTATATTGTAAATGTATTTACGTATATTTTGTTTCAAATATGAGTGTGTTTGTTACACCTGACTTTCTGTGCATGTAGCACGATGTCGTGAAAACAGAAATTTTTATTTGTAATGTTTTTAATTGCATTACTACTAAGTTGATGACATATATCTTCTTGCCGCAGTAGCATTTCAATATACCATATCACAAACTAAAACAAGATGTTACCAGCGTAACTGATAAGCCTACTTTCCTCAACGTGGGTGCAAATTAACTGTGAAAGTTACAATAGTTTACATAATCTAAAAATATAACATCACAATATCAATGTAGACATATGATACGCTAAATGTACTGAAGATAAGTAAGCTTGCAAAATAAAGTGCTAGTAACGAGTTAAATATATTAAGGAAAATATTTTTGAGATGTCTTCCTAACATAAAGATAAATAAAAATAGCAGTCGTTTTCAAAATATTACAGATGGATGAACGAAATATGCAAAAGTCAAGTCAAGTTTGTATGCAGTATATGCATACCAAGTTTAACGAAATTCTTAAAAAATATATCCTAAGATATGTATTACTATGCTAAAAAATATAAGGATGACCGTCATTTTGAGAATATGAAGGCAAGATGAACGACATGCACAATATTTAAGTCAGCTTTGTACGTAGTATATGTGTACCAAGTTAGGTGAAATTCTGAAAAATATTTCCTACGAAATGTAATATTATGCTAACAATATCTCACTTGCCGCTATTATTAAAATATGCACACAGGATGAACAAAATACACAATATTTAAGACAGCATTGTATGCGTACCAAATTTTGTGAAATTCGGAAAAAATATTTTCTAAGATATGTGATACTAAGCTAAAAATATAAATGCCCATCATTTTGAAAATAAGCACACAGAATGAACAAAATACACAATATTCAAGTCAGCTTTGTATGTAGTATATATGGACCAAGTTTGGTGAATTTCTGAAAAATATTTCCTAATGTACGTCATACTACACTAAAAATATAGCAATGGCCGCCATTTTGAAAATATATACACAGGATGAACGAAATGCACAATAGTCAAGGCAACTTTGTATGCAGTATATGTGTGTCAAATTTTATGAAACTTTAAATTACGGTTCCTTAGATATGTAGCTTTATCGAAAAGTGTTTAAATGGTCGCCATTGGGGGAGCACATTTTGTTCGACGCGACACTACTTCGCACGAACTCTACTGGCTTCAGTATAGGGTGCTCACAACCAATAACGCGAATGCTCTGTCACTTGTATGTTACAGCCAATAAGCAAACAATGGTTATTATCAGGAGGTCGTCCCTGTAAAATTCGTACCAATAGTGTGACAATATGGTAAGAAGGTAATTATGAGAGCTTTGCGTAAAAACAGCGCAAAAGCAATGTAATGAAACGGGCCACTTGAGCCGCAAACCTAGCAGGTCGTCAGTTTGCCGAACGGAATCTGGTTTAAAACGCGTTCGAAGAAGTGTCGTCGTTCGATAGTACATATTACAAGACAAGTCACGTCTGAGATTCTTATCATCAAGCAGCCTCGCATCTTTTACTGAAAATTTTATACTCTGGGAAAGAGTAGTCTAAATTACAAGTATATGCATATTTCCTGTCTGTTCCTGTTTTTAAATCGCTGTGCGCCGGTTATTTTCTACAATTTTTAGCCACATCGCACAAGGCATGGAAAACAACGTCATCATTCTACACGTATATTTGCCCATACATAAACTTCAGAACAAATTTTATAGGTTGCCTCTTAATAACGTTAGTTCGTTAAAACTCTCATTGAATAAGCTGTCATAGTTTACGTTTAAGTGAGCGTAAGGTTGCACAAATAAAGGCATATAACTAACAAATTTATATTACAGTAACCGTAATTTTCGGTATTATGACACATATTTTTCCATATGGCCACGGATGTAAATGAGTGTTATATATATATATATATATATATATATATATATATATATATATATATATATATATATATATATATTAATGGCACCAAGTATGTGCTTACTTATTTTACCCATGCTTTATAAAATACTTTTATATTTAGTTTTGCAGCAAATTTTAGCTGAAAGGCATCAACTTATTAATAAGTACCAATCGGGTTTTCATGAAGGTCATGGAAGTAATACTGCACTTGTGAATGTAATATATGATATAAGACGTGCCACTAATGTAAAAAAAATGTTACACTTCTCCTAGACTTTAGCAAAGCCTTTGACAATGTTGATCACGATGATATGCTTGCTAAACTTCAAAGTAATTAATTTTCTCCACAAATGCAGTCGCTTGGTTCAAGTCTTATTTGTCGGGTATGTGTCAAAGTGTCATCTCTGTCAATTTAAAATCTGATTGGTCAGCAGTCAAAGCTGGTGTGCCACAAGGCTCGGGGCTTGGTCCAGTTTTGTTCACATTATATATAAACGACATATCGAATTCACTTAAATACACCCGACACCATCTTTATGCTGACGATTTACAAATGTATTCGTCTTTCCCTACAGCTTATACAATAGAGCCGTTGCTGAATTTAATATTGACCTGGTGGCTGTCCTTAACTGGTCTGCTGAAAATGGAGTGTCAATTAATATAAACAAGTCTCAGGCCATTTTGATAGGTAGTAATTAGACGTTACCAAAAAAATTACTGCCGAATTTTCCAAAAACTAGTATTGGCAACGCGAAAATCTATTTGATATCCTTTGTGAAAAACCTAAGACTCATTTTGAACGGCACTTTAAATTGGTCTCTACACGTAGTTAGCACATGTAGGAAGGCGCTGGCAACCCTTCACTCACTAAAATTCCTAAAATATCAATTCCCCTTGCGCATTGAAAAATATCATGTCCAGGCACTCATTTTTCCGCTGTTTGACTATTGTGATGTGGTTTACAGCGACCTTGCTGACGAACAAGCAATTAGATTGCAGAATATTCCAAATACATATATACGTTATATTTTTAAACTTAAAACACGTGATTGTATCTTAAAGTTTTATAATGTCGCGGCAACGACTATTAAACAGGCGTAAATTTCATTGCATTCTATTCCTAAGAAAGGTTATATATTTTAAATCTCATTCCTATTTAACAACCAAATTTTAATTACTCTCCCCTAAATTAAACTGATACCCGCTCGAAATCCGCTATGTCTCTGCTCATACCTAAGCATCGCACTAGTGCTTATTAAAAATATTTCACAGTTTCAGCAGCGCGCGTCTTCTGGAATGCACTGGAGGAACATGTAGAACAAATGTTGTTTCACCCCACATTTAAACACGAACCCTTTTAAAAAGTATGAACGCTTATTTTGGTAGTGCAGTGTGATCAGTGGATCATTTCACTTTCGTTAATTAGGTATGAATGTGTGCGTTATTGAATTATGAACGACTTCTGTAAGGTTTTTTAATTTTTGTATTTGTGTTTCGCAATGTATTTTATGTTTTGCAATTTTTAAAACTGTCCTTTGCTTATTGAATAATGCACTTTGATGATCTTAAAAGTTGTAACCACTGTCATTAAGCGGTAGACAAGAAAATTCTGCCTAAATTTTGTAACATGGAAAACAAGTAGAATTAAATAAAGAAATTAAATAAATATATGTTGGTGTCGATGAGAATCGTGTCCGGACGCTCCGGGTACACGACTAGGAAGAGAGAAGCGCCACTGGAGAATCCTGAGCACACGTGACTATAAGCTAGACACAAGGAGTAACATATACTGTAGAGAGGACATTATCAAGAAAATTTTTAGACGTTTCTGTATTGCGCTTCTGTACTGTCGGTATATGACAAAAGAAACGTGCAGGCGGACGGCGTTAATCTATAAAATGAAAATAAAAATTGGTAACTTTGATGCCCTCTTATAACTTCTCACGTTGTCATATAAAACTACGAAACTTTAATTTTTTGAATATTGGTTAAATATATGCAAAAATTATTTTGAAATGTACGGGCCATTTATAATGAAAAGGCCACTTAAAATGTAATTTATTTTGTAAAAACAGCGTCTAACTGAAAATTGATTGTTAGAATAGACTGGCTTTGTTAAAAAATTTATCACATGCGTCTGAAAAATATATATAATCAATCTTACATTTAATGGTTTATAATTTATTATTAAATTATTTTAGTTGATTTAGTATCATAAGCATAACTGAGAAATTAAAGTTGGCATGCCTTTTACACGTAATGTGTCACGAGAAGAAACTTTTGGCCGAATAACTCAGAAGGGTTTACACTTGTAAAATTTCGATTATCTAATTTTTAAATTTGGATTCTGAAAACTACGTTTGCAAATTACTTAATGTGTCTTTCAAATAACTCTTCTGTTTTGGTGCACTTTTTCAGTGTAACAGAATCTCTCCTCCCAGGTGTCATTTCACTGTTATCGTCACTACAAAAAATGCCATAGTCTACACTATATTCTTTGTTTCAGTCATTATATGTAAGGATTTTTTGTTTTAGTTTCGAAGCGTATGCTTCCTTAGTTTCTCCCTGTCTGTGAAGTAAGATAAATATCTAAACATGCTGTGTCTTTTTTTTTTTTTTTTTTTTTTTTAGAATTTCTGAAGCAAGAACTTTTACAGTGCTTTTATTCTGATTTTCATTTAAATTTTCCCTAGGTTTATTTGGTATTAGTTTCTGCACTGCAGCTCTAAACATATGTGACCTACATACTTCATTGGAGCCCAGCCCTCCTCTAAGATACATTATTCCTATGAGGACGGAGATGACCTTATGTGTACTGAAATGTTTTTCAACAATCTTTAGTAATAATATTTTATATTTTTCAGTTTGGTTTATTCATTTTTCAAATGTGATTTAAGTTTGGACACACTGATGCAGCACTTCCATGGTTTTATCTTTGTATTTACCTCCTTCTTTACTTACCATTTCCAATGATAAATTAGTAGCTTATAATTTATAGTCTCTGTACTTACTGTTTTTTTTCCTATTTTTGAGTGTTGATCTACCATTTCCTCCTTTTGATTTTTTGTTATCACTAACTTACCTTTGGAATCTTTAGACTCCCTTCTTTTTATTTTTTGTAGTCATCTTTATCTTCCTTTAGAATTTTCTTGTCTTGTTCAAGATTGTTTTTACTTTTTTCTGTCTGCGTTACTTTTCTCTCTGTATTACTTTCACTCAATCAGTCAGTTTTCTTAACTCGCCTTTTTTTAGCGTACGTTAGACTCTCATGTTCATGTATCAACAACATAGTTGTACATCCTTTCATTATTGAGTTAACCTTTCATTGTGTAGCTTAAAATTTTTCGTGAAATTGATTTCTTTATTTGATTCTTTTTTCTGAAATGCTTTGCTTCGGATTATGAATTTAATGTTTTCCAAAGTAAATGCACCGTACCGTACGCAACTGTCAATCATGCAGGATTGGGTCATCGTTCACAATTTCATTACATTTATATGGTATGTTATTTTGTTTTGCTTTTACTTTTTAATTTGGGTATTTGTTTTTCATGTTTTACTGCATACGCTGCTTAATTCCTTTTTTTTCTTTAACTTTTCTCATACACTTTTATTCCAGCATTGCTTCCTTCTTCTTCATAATATCGGCTTACCCATTGCGAAAAACTAAAATAAAATATAAGCCAAGATGCGATACAATTATTACAGCACCGTTCACAATCACTCCCCTTATGTAGAACAAAATTTTCACATATTTTAATTAGTTAAGAATTGTCAGTTATTTAAACAACAATTTTAATTAGTTGTTCACTTATTGTTGGGTTGTTGAATGGAATAATGCATGCATAAAAATATTGAAGATGCTACACTGAGAAAAAGAAATGGTACTATAAAATATAATTGGTTTCCCTCAAACAAATGGTATGTTCATATATGGCAGAACAAATATACATTTGGTAGAATTAAATAATATGTTTGGTGAAATATGTTTGTGCTTACCAAGCTGCATTTGTTTGAGTGAAACAATAAGAATGTTTTAGGTAACAATCCTGCCATTGTTCGGTTGTTTAAAATATAAAATAAATTAATTATTCGCCGATTTTCCTATTTCGGAGATATCATTCACATTTCTAATCATGTACTGCATGTTTTTATACAAAGTTAAATTTCTTGGCAGAGGTGGGATTTGAACCCGAAAACCTAAATTTAGAAGTCTATTACCTATCAGAGAAAGTTAACAAAATTGGATATGTGTTTATTGAACCGATAGAAAATTAATGGGTTGCGTTTGTTACATTCTTTATTATTAATAACCACATTTTAACTAAATTATATATTGAATGAAACAAAAACATAACTAACCAAAACGAATAAGTAGCCAGCGTGTCCGACATCTTGATCACGTTATACAAAGAACTGTTTGTTTAACACAACAAA